>CAJVQA010001886.1:0-23787 GCA_910591915.1 Cetraspora pellucida
TAATATTTAAAAAAAAAAAAAAACAATTACCATAATATAAATATTACATAGGTGATTATCCAAATTTTTACTGTTAATTTGAACACCCAACTTACCACTTGAAAGGTTGACAACCTGACTACTTCACTAGATTACTACACCCACAGTATTATTAATTTTACTATATAAAATTACTAATTTTTTATATAGTAAATTAATTTAAATAGTAAATTTTTTTTTTATTATAATTTTTTTTTTATATAATAATTATAGTTGAAATTTTCAGGTTTATACATCAATATTACACCAAAATATTTGTGTAGTAATACAAAAAAATACTCGATTATGATTGGTTAATTTAAAAATATATCAAAAAATTTCAATTTTTAATTTTTTTTTAAAGAATTGACCAATTTTGCGATTTTTTAAACAATATGTAATCAAAAATTAAATTAATTTTTTTTTTTATAAATATGTTCTATAAATCTTCGAATATTAAATATATTTATTTAATTGTAAGTTAATATGTAAATTTTGTGTAATTATATTTTAATTTAAATGTATTAAGTTGGTGTATCATGCTTAATGAGATGACCAATAGTATATATACACATTAACTAAATAGATTAGTAAAGAAAATTTAACAGATTAACCAAAATTTAGAATTGGAATAGGTGAAATTGTGGCTCAGGTACTGAGTAAAGCTGTTCGAACCTATTCCGACTTTAGATTTGCTGAATTTTGGTTGCTCTACTAATCTATCCGATGCGACTATTTTTTACAAGATGATCACCAAATTTCCGTGTCGGATCCATCGGATTTAGGCCGGCATTTAGCAATACAAGTAAACTATTTCTGGGCCAAAATTATCAGCTAGGCAACTTTACTTAATAAGTGTGATCTTAGGCAAAATTAGTTAATTTTGACCCGGAATTTTGCGACTAAATGATTTGCACCATATCGATATGGACTGAATAAGTTAAAAATAGTTTACACAGCCACAATACGTATGTATAACGGGTATTTCGGTCAGCCCACTTACTGATTTTATTAATCTGTATGATAAAAATTTTTATTCTATGGTTAATAAATAATGTGACTTGAAACATCTATAGTGGTTGTCAAGCCTATTTTCTCTTATATAAGTGTTATACAACGGAATTTGTAGACCGTTATATCGAACAATTTTGGTACAGAATTGATTTATTCTTTTTTTTCGGTAGTACGAGAACAAGCTTGTATAGAAGCTTCTGGCGCTATGCACATGTTGTACTGACCGAACATATGAATTTTTTTTAAAAACAATTGATAAATCCGAAATTTGTATCTAAGATTAAAAAAAATTTTGTAGCCATTATTAAAGTTTGTAGTTTCATGTTATATAAAGTTTGTAGTTTCATGTTATATAATATACTATATTAGTTCAATGCAATCCCGGAAAAAAACCTTTTATGTAAAAAAAAACAAAAAACGCAAATTTGTGTTATGATTATTCTTTGTGCGTATATAGCATGATTTCTTGTTTATTGTTTAAAAGCGTAGTAAATTCAATATATTGGTTTACATACTGTATAAACTGTATTCTTGATATCTATACAAAATAGTAATCCTAATTGCATCAGAAAAGTAACCCTAAGCTCAGATATTTACCTTACTTTAGCTATCTCATTTAAATGGCAAAAAAAATTTGCCAGCCTAATTTGGTCGTATTGATGTTTTCCCTTTAGCTAAGTATAAATTGAGATGTTGACACCACCCCACCTCACTCACAGTTATCATTTGTGAAATTCATTGATTCATCATGTCTTTATGTCAACGACAACGAGGACCTTACGTGACTCGAGCATGTACAAATTGCCAACAGAGACATGTAAAATGCACAGGAAGTGCAACATGTCAATATTGTTCTTTACATGGTCTTGAATGTATTTTTATCAGTTCAAATAAAAGACGCGGACCAAAAAGAAAACGCGAACCAAGAAAAAAAAGCAAAACATTAGAACAGAACTATGTTCCTGATAATCCTGAAAATAATTCGAATGGAGTTTCTATGAAGCCCATCTTAATTCATAATCACGCATTAACCTTTCAAGATAATAATGATATTATTTTCTATTCTAACTCTTATGACGAACTTCAAGACGTTCATACTTTTCAAGAAATTGCGCCCTTTGTTTATCAAAGCAACCATCCTAATTTATATTAAACGAACATGCTTGCCAGTAGTAATATACTCTTTACAGTATATACAGTCGCGCGCCCATATAATAAGCACATATGAAAATATGAAAATTTTAAGAATGATTATAAGCCAATTTCTATATAAACTTTTAAGGTTCCGGGTGAGTGTACTACTTCATTTTGGTGTTAAATATGCGATTGAAAGTTATGTGAGAATTTCTATTTATAGTAAGAGCTAATTTCCCAATTTATGTGTCATTTATATGATTTTTTTTCAAATGTATATTTCGTGACCTTCCTTATTCCTTAAAAATTAGCTCACTATCCAATTTATCCTGCGCGTGATTAAACTCTGATCATAGATGTTACATTTTTTAGTTTCAATTGACTTTTCAAATACCGTGTAGTTTATTCTTACAAATATTTGAAAGGAATTGTACATGATTTTTTATTATTCAGGATCAAAATTTTCACTTAGCGTAAATAAAAATAAGACTTATTTCAGATTACTAGTTATCAGGCGGCTTATTATGATTGGGCAGATGCAAAATTTAAACTATTTTAAACTATTTTAAACTATTTTAAACTATTTTAAACTTTCGTTTCTGCCCAATAATATATCTTATGTAATCATTAAGGCTCAATCAAACGATGACAATGAAGCTTTTTTTAGCAATAAAAAAATTACAAACTGAAATAAAAATATCATGACCATGTCTTTAAAGCTTTAATGTTGAAAATGTTTTAATTTTCAAAAATTAGAATCTTGCGAATTACTTTGCCTTTATATTGATAAACAATTATCTAATCATAAAATTTTATTATTTATGCACAGCCAACTTTAAATAATTCTTACAAGAAAACAATTAGAAGTTCTTTATACATTTAAACCTCCATATATGCACCCCTTGGACTGACCATAAGTTGCATTATAGAGAGTAGTTTTATGTGTTATTATTAGTCGGGACTGAGGTATAGGTTGCAATTATAGAGGGTGTGCATCTATAGAGCGTGTATATATGGAGGGTTGACTGTAGAATAATTTCGATGTCCAACAAAAAGACACACGTAGCTTATCACATGATTATCTATCACGTTAAACCCATTTTTTTTATAACAGTACCAGTGCTCCTGCTTTAATAACCGATGCCAGTACAGCTAAAGTCTCAGGAGCGATACATAAATCAATTTTTTTCCCACTCTATCACGACAATTCATCAGAACAGCATTTTTGCACCTAATTAAAAAAAATAAGAAGAGAAATCTTATCTTGACACACTATTAAAAAAATGCAGTGGATGCATTTTACATACATAGCTATCCTAACTTTAACCTTAATCTCGATCTTTTTTTTTTTAATATAGCGAAGTTACTAAATCCAAACATGCAGAAATCTTTGATTTGCTAGGTCGTATTACCTGCATGATAACTCTGTTTATGTTATAGTGATAGATACAGCTAATTTAAGTGCGTGAGAGTGAAAACCTGCAACTTGCATATAATGATTTACTATGATAAGTTTCAGGTTTTTACTTCATTTATATTTATTAATTATCGATAATTTATATGGAATTTTGAGATCCTTGTAATATAAAGCAATCATATTAAAATTTTAATAAACACATTAATAATAATATGATGATATTAAGAACTAAGTGATTGATATAATTAGTCCAATCCCTGGGATCCTTACCCGATTATAAATTATTCAATAAACCTGGGGAAATCCGATGAATCTACCGAAATAAAGTTTAATTTATAGTTCTTACTCGTTTCTTTCTTTTACCTATTTTAACTTTTAACACTTATTCTCTTCTTTATTATTGACTTCTTCCCACTTACACAAGGCTTCACGAAGTAGCACACTAAAATTTATTAACTACAAATTTTGTCAAACTAAACTTATTTATTTATTTATACTTGATTATATTAAACATTACATCACTGATCCATAAGATAGACTCCAAATTACTTATTCACATTGCTCTCATTCACACAACCATGACACATATCTAGTCAGTTTCGGATTATCCAATGGATATAATTGTCACTGTGACATTAGTTCAATGCTATATTCACTTATGTACCTAATGGGTTATTAATTACTACGGAAATAAAATAGCTCATTAATTATTATTAATTATATTTTATTTTCAAATAACTCACAATGAATATTTTAGCTTTCGTTAGCAGCAAGCTGGCGAATATATAATATTCCGTGTATTTATGTAATTTAAAAACTATTAGATGATATCAGATGTGGACTTTTGGCATTATATTATGTTCAGTGTTGGCAGCAATAGATGAATAGAACAATAGAATAAAGCAATAGAATTTAGAATAGAATAAAATTTTTTCAATAGAACAAAAATTTGCCAAGATTATATTTGAATATTAATATAGCAATAATTAAATAGAACAATTAGAACAATTAGAACAATAGAACAATAGAAATTAGAATAGAATATAATTTTTATCAATAGATCAAGAAATTGACAACACTGATTATGTTATCTGGAAAACCCAAAATTTTTTATAATTTGTCGATTTTATTTATACACAAATATACTTGTTATATTTGGCGAATTATTTTTAATACAAAATTTAAAGCCATATCATATATATTGATTGGTTCCAAATTGGTCCTGTCGGTCTTAAACGAATCGTAAGATTTTAAGGTTTTTAACATTTTTCTTTGTGAGCCAATAATTAAAGTTACTTAAAATAAAATTTTTAAGAAGTATTTACTTACTGAAAAATAGTGACAACAACTTTAACATGTAAGGCCGTATTAGTTCTAAATCTGTCCCAAGACTGATCCTAAACTTATATTTTTTTAGAATATTAGAATTTTTGAATAATTCAATCTAAATCCAAACTCTAAGTTATATCCTTACCTTATTAATAAACACAGTAGCTTTAACCGGCTGATACTAAATTTGAAACTCAATTTAATAATCATACACTCTTTTATTAACAAATTAGCACCTAAATATTAACCCAACTCAAAAAAAAGAGCTAAAAAGTAAATGATTTTTTTTAAAAATGGTTAAGTTCCATATTAAATAAGTTTAGATTTCAAGATTTACAAATTTTAGCATCATCTAATTCTAGATACCATATGAAAAATAAAACCGGCGCCAAACCCATAGACATTACTGCTTTTTTCTTTTTAATTTTATCATTTCTATTGGTTTTTAACATGTGATGTATCTAATACGTAAACATATATTAAGGTGAAAACTAGTAATTGTAAATCTTAATTGTCGAATAACTATTGGGTAATTCAAATGAAGCGACTCTAGGTTATACGAATGGGTTGCACCAGCACGGATTGTTTACATATAAAACACAGAAAAGCAGCGTTGAGTGTCAGAAGATAACAATGTTGGGGTATGATTTCAACACTGAGTGGTTCATTCTTTTAGCAATTGGTAGGTCAGTAGTGGGCGGGTCCATTGATTTTGGTGGTGTAGTTCGTGACTTCAATTCTTGTTTTAACAGGATATATGACAAGATAATTCATTTTATATAATAATTGCATTGAAAAGGTTAATATAAAGGTTAATTATAACAAAAAAAGTTTAAACATCATAGTAATGCTTTTTAAGGCAAGTTTTAAAAGAAAACTTTCAATAATTATAATATTAATCAAGCGATAATTATTAATTTGTTTATACAAATTACTTATCAATTTTTATATATAGTCTATTTATATAGCTACTTCAAAAGTTTCATATACATTTGTATATAGTTACTTCAAAAGTTTAATATACAGTACCTTTGTAAGTTCAATCAATTTTATATATCTAATTTAATAGTATTATAGATAGACAGTTATCGGTATTAAAATTGATCGAAGAATATTTTTGAGGTTATCATTTTCTTCGTTACTTAAAAAATTTTAATCACAAATTTTTAAGGCTATTAAAGTATTATTTTTTGTTAACGCCTCTATTAATACCTTTGTTCCTTCAAAATCAAAATCGTTACAAGAAAGGTCTAAATAAGCTAATGTAGTGTTCGTATAAAGAACTTTTCTAAATGCTTTTGCCCCTCTAATATTAATCGAATTATTACAAAGCTTCAAAGTAATTAAGGTGTTATTTATACAAAGTGCCTCCGCTAATACTTCAGCGCTCTCAGATCCAAGTTGATTGTAATCGAGATTTAGATGAGTCAGAGTTGTGTTTACGTAAAGAGCTTCAGCTAATGCTTTTCCATCTTCAGAACAAAGTCGATTAGAAGAAAGGTCTAAAGATGTCAAAGTTATATTTTTATGAAGTGACTTTGATAATGCTTTTATCCCTTCAGACTGAATCCGATTTTCGGTAAGAATTAAAGTATTTAAGGTGTTGTTTTCACAAAGTGCTTTTGCTAACGCTATAGCACCCTCAGAACCAAGTTTGTTTTGGCCAAGGTCTAGTTTAATTAAAGTAGTGTTTACGCAAAGTGCCTCAGCAAGTGCTTTTCCACCTTCAAAGTCGATAAAGTTAAAACTGATTACTAAAGTAATCAGAGTATTGTTTTTATAGAGAGCTTTTGCCAGTGCTTTTGCTCCTCTAGACTCGATATAATTTTCATACAACTCTAATTCTTTTAAAGATGTATTTTCATAAAGTGCCTCTGCTAATAATTCTGCACCTTCAAAACCAAGGCAATTACTGTCAATTTGTAAACAAGTTAAAGTATTGTTTATACGGAGAGCTTTGACTAACGCTTTTATTCCGTTGAAAGTAAGTGACAAAGGAATAATCAAAGATGTCAAGGTGGTATTTGTGTGAAGAGCGTTCATTAATGCATTAATCCCTGTAAGACCAAGAGGATTATAGCCAAGATCCAAAGTGGTTAAAGCGGAGTTTTTACGAAGAACTTTTGCTAACATTTCCGAACATTTAGCATTAAGACTATTATAGAACAAATTTAATGACAAAAGAGTAGAGTTCAAATTACCAAGAGCCTTAAATAACGCCTCGCTTCTAATAAAATCAAGTTCATTATAAGAAAGATCCAGAGAAGTTATAGTAGTATTCTGGCAAAGAGCTTCCGCTATTACATTCCATTCCTCAAAACTAATATTATTACGAGCCAGATTTAAAGAAGTTATAGGATTTTTACGAAGAATTCCCACTAATATTTCTGCTGTTTCCAAATTAAATCCTTTTACACAAAAATCTAAAGAGGTAATAACAGTGTTTCCGTAAATATTATTAAAAATCGTTTTATCGCATATAATACCGTCAAATGTTAAGGATTTGATTTTTCCGTAACTTGTTCGTAAAAACATTTCGATCAGGGAACAAATTACAGTCATTATTGGAAGATATTCTTCATCTTTATTAGAAATTGAGCGACGAGATCCATTAGTAAATCCTTCGTCTATGAGCCAGTCTTTAATGTTAAACATCAAATGAGATGCATTAACAGTTCTAGCATAACTTGTATAATCAAATAATGGTTTTGGAATTTTTGGAACAATAATCTTGAAGGGGATTAATCGAGCTTGTTCCTTAGCATTTAATGCTGAAAGGAATAGTTTTAACCTTCTTTTATCAAGACGATAAAGTGGGTTGCTCCATAATATTGGTATAATAATTGTACACCAGAGACGGTTTACGAGAATACACAAATATAAACTTCTATGGTGATCTCGAAGGTTGTTAAAGATCTCAAAAAGGCACTCGTTTGGTAACGCGTTCATTTTGATTTTTGAAAGTGATGAAATTTTTTAGTTGACAAAAAAAGAAAGATGTAAACATTGATTAAACTAGCGTTATAAATACATAAATCACGACACCCCCTGTAATTTTGGCACCCAGAAAATGTGTACCAGGTTGGGTCCGGATGATCGTCCAGATAATTAGATCGGAAGACTTTCGTATGATTGGCTGTTTAATCAATTTAATTTTACATTATTTATACAGTTTAAAGTACTTTTAAAAAAAATAAAGCTACAAAGAATAAACAAAAAAAACGTATATAGAAAGTTTTATTAGGGTTGTAGGACTCCGCTATTAAAAATAATCAAAATTTCTTTTTGTTTTAGGGAAGTTAGCATGGTAATAACCCAATTCAATCTATCGCTATGATGTTAACTTCTCTAAAACAAAAAGGGATTTTGATTATTTTTAATAATCAATTGCAAATATGTAAGAATTAATAAAAATAGATTACGTTACGTCATTAATTTATGCAAATAATCTAAATAATAATATTTCTAAGCTTCTTTCTTTGCAAAAGTCGTTACAGGCACATATTTTAATATTGAAACCGTTACTTCATTATTTTACAAGCTAAAGTTACAATATAAATTAGAACCTAAACAAATTATTGGATATAATGAATCTATCTACCTCACTCTAACGAAAGCTTCCACCGGTCTGTAGTATTTAGAGCTATTAAAACCTAAGGTCACTTTGGAAAACATGATAATTGAACATTAATTAAAGAAAATAGATGCTTTGAATCAAGTTCATGAGTTTCAGGAAAAATCAACAACACGATGCACTTATCCAGTTAAAGGGATCAATGTCGTTTTTAAAGAGATAAGAACATTACATTTACAGTAATTTAGTAAAGTAAAAAAACCTACATAGTTTAAGAAATAGAAACATGAATTGTTCTGCGTCATTTAAGTTAAACCTTATTTACTTGACATAATTTTTTCAAAAAATGACAAAAAAAAAAAAAACCACTTAAATTGGCGATTTTAAAAAAATTGTTTTTAGAATGCCAAAAGTGAAATCTGTAACATTGTATACGTTGTAAAGCATATGTAATGTAATTGAAAAAATCTTAATATTAATAAAAAATAACAAAAAAATTTGTACAGTCTCAACTTTTTCTATAGTGAACTGACCGTAAAAAAAGTTTGTTATAAAAATTGTCGTGTTTTATTAAGAATCTATTACCGAACTATTGTGAAATTTCAAGTTTTGAGTTCGTTGTATTTATTTTTATTTTTTTTAATCGACAATATTTGCGCTAATCGAAGTTGCTTTATTTTTAAGTCATAGGCAGAAGTTCGTCTGATTGGCTGATAAATGCAATTTAATTTCATATTATTTATACTGTTTAGAGTCATTTTTAAAAAAACAAAAACCAACCATAATAAAAAAAACCATATAGAAGGTTTCATTAGAGCTGTAGGACTCCATATATAGTTGGCGGTAGAAAATTGCCATAAATTTTATATGCTGTAATGCTGTAACGTATTATGGCATTACAGCATTACGGCAAATTGCTAAATCAATTCTACCACAACTATAACTCTATAGGCAAAAATAAAAAAAGTTAGTAATGATTTCTCAAAAACCGATAAATCAACTTATTACTAAGCCAATTTTTTTAAACGGACGAGAATTAGATCTTATTTTTGCCTATGGAGTCCTACAGTTCTAATGAAGCCTTCTATACAATTTTTTTTTTCATTTCATTATTAAAAAGCACTCCAAACTGTATAAATAAATTCAATTTGTTAGCCAATAATTTAGAATCTGAGTTAATAGATTTCGTAGTAATGCATTTATTAATACCAATTTGATTTTATACGGTAGTAGTAATAAATATTCAAATATTAATTATAACAAAATATAGTTTGTACAATATAAAATTTGTCTTATAAATAAATTTTGATTAACTAATGATATTTTTGCAATATTACAAAAATTAGTCAATTACAATAAAGGCTTGCTATGCTATTGTAATTTTTTACAAATAAGTTTTTATATAAAGTATAGTAATGCTGATGTAGTTATTTTATAATTTTATTGGTATTAGTAATTAGTCTATCAAAAATAAACTAATAAGAAAACAGTATTATGTTCTATATATTCTAAATATTTTAAACTTCTGTATTACTAAACTGTTTGCATACTTAAATAATCAGAGATTTTTTATTGTACTGTTAACCTGTAGTTTTTTCCTTTAACCACAGTGATAACAGAAACTATTCAATTATAGTATGATAACTATAATTTGACAGATTCTATATAAAGTCTACATAAGACTTAACAATATACAGAGTGATTTGGAATTTTAAAGCAGAGGTAACAATAGATAATATATGAAGATACTAAATATTGTATTCAGTTTGTTTATTTATTATTAAAATATATGAAGATACTTAACTTTTTTGAAGGATCAGAAAGCAATACTTTTATAGATATTTTATATATATAAATAATTACAATAAAGACTACTCTATTGCTAATAAATACTATATATCATAATATTAAGATATATAAGAACTAATAGATATAATATATATAATATATATAATAGATATAAAAGATATTATAGAAATGATAGAAATAATAGATCCAATAGAAATGTAATATTTATAATATCTGTAATATCTATAAGATTTATAAAATTTGTAAGAAATATAAAATTTCTGGTACAATAATAGGAATCAATCAGAATTAAGTTATATATATTAAAATTAGTGTTTTTATCAAAATTATTCTGATCTCATGATTCTATAATTAGAATTATATGATTTTATGTTCATTAGAACCATCTTGATAAGCTGAATCTAATAGTGATTGTTTTATCTAATTTGATCTGATATATCAAAAATTATAGTTAAAAATATATAAAACTCTTAATGTTAATAATATTCTAATAATTCAACTTTGTTTTGATTAGTTATTTAATGTTATTTAAAAAAATACTATTACCTAAACTATTTATAGTAAATTTTTTCAACTCAAAATACTAAAAAAAAAAATATTTAATTAATTAATAATATTAGTGTTTAAGCTCTAATAGATCTGGTCATGTCATCAATTTACCTTATATTTAATTTATTAGTATAAGATATAAGCATTGAAGTAAAGATATTTGATTTTGTCATTCAGTTTTACAAGACTATAATCTGATTTTACAAAAGATTATGAACTATAATTATTAATTACAGATAATAATATAATGCTAACTCTTGTTTATATTACTAAAAATACATATAGTAAATTTTATCATTATGCTTATTGTTCTTGTTTTATGAGTTAAACTAAATTGCAAAATAGTGAAATCTGCTATATCATCACATGAAGGTGAAATCCACTTTTATATAATAATAAAATGTAGATTTTATCATAACCAGCTGATTTCACTATTTCACAACTTAGATTTCACTCTAATCTATATTTACATACTATTTTCTTTTTAAAAACATATATATGCCAGTTATTAGTAAGTAATTAATTAAAATTATATACTAAAAATATATGATCATGTGTCTTATTAGTTAAACCTTATAATATTTACATAATATATTTTTTTTATAGCTATTAGTCAAAAAAATATAAATTATAGTATTTCAAAAATTTTCTATATATTTAATATTAATAATTGTATTTTATAAATAAAATTTCATTTTAAAAACTTTTAATTAGAGGTCAAAAGTTAGTTAAAATAGGAAATTATTATGTTATTTATGTTTTCACAATTTTTATATTTTTTAAGTTTGTTTTGTTATACAAAATTTTTTGGATTTTCTTAATATAAGAGTATATACTTAATGTATTATTTAAATTTTATTAAATAGATATTTGTTTACTTATTGTATATATATATTTATATAATCTTTTTAAATAAAACTTTCATTTTGTACTTTATAATTGTTTTATGCTTTATAGATTTCTATTTTTTTTTAATTTATAAATTATAGATATAACAGAAATTGTAAATAAAATATGCATGAACAATATTATATAGATTTAGTAAAAAGTATTGTTATTATCTTTTTTTTATTATTAGATAGAGTTTAAAGTAGTTATATAAAAGCTTTATTTATATAAATAATTCTTTTTTTAGTTTATAAAGAAACTTCTTTGGTCTTGTAGTTTTTATTAAGTGTTTTGTTAAAGTAAAAAGGAGTATTATATTTTACATATTAATAAGACTACAATTAATTATATGTATAACTTTAGTCATTATCTATTTAAAGATTTCATTTGCAAGTTATCTGTCAATTATCATATCTAAAACTTATTTGTAAATTTCTTGTTTCAAGTTTCTAATTTTTAATATTTTTTTATAATACTAAAACAAACTTAATTTTTTTGATTATTAGATTTTAAAAATAATTTATTTTTAAAATAAATTCTACTAAAATGAAAATAAATTTTATACTATACTTATTTTGAATTTTTTATGTTAAAGATAATTCTGTATTAGGTAAGGTCAATTTTTTCAT
Organism: Cetraspora pellucida; assembly: GCA_910591915.1. Classification (NCBI taxonomy): domain Eukaryota; kingdom Fungi; phylum Glomeromycota; class Glomeromycetes; order Diversisporales; family Gigasporaceae; genus Cetraspora; species Cetraspora pellucida. The sequence goes on from CAJVQA010001886.1 coordinate 12,362, forward strand.
AAACATTAATAATAATTTTTATATTTCTTACTATAATAGTGTTTATGCTCTGTTATACTAGTTTTCTTTTAAGAATTTTTTATATCTAATATATACTTTTACTTAGATTTTTATAGAGTTTGCATTTGATTATAAGTTCTAATTTTTTAGTTAGAATATTTATTTTTAGCCAAACTTGGATTACTAATTTTGTTTATAAGAAAATAAAAGCTTAGTAACTAAGTTATAGGATTTGTGCTTTATATAAATAATTTTTTGTAAATTATATAATACATTTAACTATATTCAATATAAAAATTATTATTATTAGTTTTAATTTAGTTAAATTATAATTATTTATTTTATTTTAGTTACAGAGTTTAATTACAATATAAGACTATTGTATTGTTATTATAATTATAAACTTAATATCAAAAATAAGGTTTTTATATTGCATATAGCAACTATAAAGTTTAATTACAATATAAAGTTCTTATATTGTTATGTATTGCAGCTATGAAGTTTAAGTATAATATAAGTTTCTTATACTATTATTATAATTGTATATCTTAGTTATCATATATATATAAGATTCTTAACTAATTGTGACAATTATAAAACCTTATTACAATATAAAGTCCTTGTATTGCTATTACAGCTATAAAGCTTAATTACATTATAAAGTTCTTTATTACTATTATAATTGCAAAACTTAATTACTAAACTGAAATTCTTACATTGCCTTTGCTAACTATAGAACTGATTATAAAATAAAGTTTTTGTATTGCTATTGTAACTATAAAATCTAATTACAATATAAGATTCTTGCACTGTTATTATAATTTTAGGTCTTAATTGTCAAATATAAAGTTCTTATACTATATATAGCAACTATAGAACCTAATTACAACATAAAATTCTTGTACTGCTATAATAGTTGTAGAACTTAATTATCAAAATAAGATTCTTGTATTGCTTTTTCTAATCATAAAATTTAATTACAATATAAGATCTTTGTATTGCTATTATATTACAAAGCCTAACTATAATGTGAAACTCTTGCACTACTATTGTAATTGTGAAACTTGATGCTAAAAATAAGGTTTTTGCATTATATATGATAACCATAAAACCTAATTACAACATGAGGTTTTTGTAACTACAGAGCCTAATTACAATATAAAAGTCTTGTACTGCTAATGTAATGTAAAACTTAATTGCCAATTATAAAGTTCTTCATTGCCTATAACAACTATAAAACCTAATCACAACATGAGGTTCTTGCATTGCTATTACAGCCACAAAGTCTAATCACATATAAGGTTCTTAAACTGCTATAATAGTTGTGAAGCTAAATCACCAAGTATGAAGTTCTTACATTCATTGCAGAAGCCATAAGTCAACCACAATATTAGACTCTTGCATTGCTATTGCAACCATGAAGCCTAATCTCAACATGAGGAACTTGTACTAGTATAATACAATACCTGATATAATGCACTTATTTCTAACTCCCTTTAAGCAACTCAAGTGTCTAGTTTTAAAATGAAAGTATTAATTAAGCTACGTTGGCACTTATAGTACCAGAGTTTTGTTTATGATGCCTATTTCTAAAATCAGAAAGTTAGTACTGTGCGAGAAATTGAAGAACTGAAATACACTTACGAACAATAAAAAGTATATAATAAGGTATATCGATAAGTTTATATTATGAAAATCATTAATCATTATATAATAAGTTTTTTTAACAATAACCAAGAAATTGAAATCACATGATTATATAATCTAATTTAACTAGTAGAAGTTGATAACTACATAGAGTTAGTTAAGTAACAAATTTTTATTTATCATAAATTTCATCATTTCATTACAGACATCCTAATTTTGACTATTTATATGTGATACTAAACTTTGTCCATGTTACTGTAATTATAACTTTCTATGTCTATTGAAGTGCATCAAAATGGATTTGATATATATCAGAGGCCCAAAATTTAGCGTTAGCTTAATTTGACAAATGCGCCCTAATGCGAAATTCACCAATCCTAAAGCTATATAACAAATAGTTTAATCATTTATTAATTATAATTGTTTTGTCAGTTATCAATCAAAATAATTTCTATGATCCTTAAATTTTTGAAAAAATGATTAAAAGAAACAATCAGCTGTTGAGCACTTTGGGATTCAATGTGAAAGAAGTAAGGAAATTTGAATGACCATATATAAATTTCTCAAGGGCACAAATGAATACAACCTAGTTCTCTAAATAAGATATTAATGGTAGCAACATTCGTGACAACAAGTTACATGAAGTTTCAATGTGACTTTATATTATCAGAATATGTGAGATCTGGTACTGTTAAGGTGGGCAGCAATCTCATTCAATCTCATTCGTGATTAGGAATAGTGTCAAAAAGAAATAAAAACATTGAAAGACAAAACAATAGGTGAAACAATATTATTGTATCATCTAACAATAAATAGAAGTTAATAATACAAATAATGCTTGTTATAAATCATGTATACTTTAACTGAATTTTTTAATTTTAAAGTTTCTAAATAAAGTTTTAATAAAAATCTCCATTTTTACACTTTGAATAGAGTATTTTCTCTGTATTTTTATTTGTATTTACATGAGATATCTTTGGTTTAGCTTATATTTTCTACTGTAACACTGATATAGTACCATAATAAATCTAAAAATATGACTGCTGTCAAGTCAATCAGGTTTTTAATTAAATTTTGTTCCAGATTTCAGGATCATTCATTAAAGATCTGATCAGTGATGTATTGTCAGGAATGATAATTTTCTGTAGTGATTAATTTCTGCAGAAATTAACCACTGCAGAAACTCATCATTCTGCATATTGTATATTACACATAATCAGACTGTTCATGATGAGTCCTGGAGTCCAGAACAAAATATAATTGAAATCTTGATGACAGGTTTTCTCTTGATGGCACTCATAAATTTTTTGAATAATATTTATACAATAATTAATATCACATAAAAAAAATTAAATTATAAGGCCACACAAATTTAATACCTTGGTTTTCATGACATAAATCTGGCCAGTTTTTTTTTTTTAATTTCATATATAAAAATTTATAAAAATTTTTTTAAAAACCACCCTGTCATTACAGCTGTTATCATTATTTCAGTGACATCTTATGAAAAATTAACTGAATAATTATTCAGCCAATTTGATAAGTTATTGATTTTGACATGCTTAATGTAATGTTTATTATTTACAGAGATAGTCTAAAACTATGTACATACAGTTATCTTCAAAAATTATGCAGTATTGTCACTTGGAAGATTACTGAAAAGCACTAGAAATAAATCAATAGTGTCACCAGAACTTAAAGTTTCAGTGATATTATTAATTTATTTCCAGTAGCCTTCTAGTGACCTTTCAAGTGACAACATTGCTTTTAGGCACAGTTGTAACCAATAATAGTGAAATATAATTGTTAGGTTTTTTTTCTTTATACATATATTGCTGTATTGGTAACAATGATCAATAATGTAATTAGTTACACCATCGAACTGACATTAGCATTTTGGTCACTTCTCAAATGGATATGTCATATAACCTACAAATGGCTTAGTCGATAAGAGGTGGTTAGATTTGGTGAGTGGTGTTTTTATAATCGTAGATTTAACAAAGTAGCTAAGGCCAGGGAATTATAAGGGTCAGACTTCATTACAAGCATGAACTTTGCATACTTTCTTCAGAGGGCTTGAAGCCTTTATTATATACTTTCTTTTTCATAATACACATTATATATCTTATCCATGATATATTACTTATGCTTATTATACCTATTATAATATCTATGTTAGACTTCACTTTCAAATTTCCATTAATTAAAAATTGATATATATTATTTTAAAATTTATACTAATTGTGCTATAAAGTACTTCAAACGTAACTACAGTTTAATAAAAGTGACAATGTCAAAATTCAGACAAGTTAGCCTGCATTAGGTTAGGGTTAGTGTTAGTTTCGATCAGTTTTGTCAGAATTTTGTAGTCAGGAATGTGTTGTCAGAAAAACAATAGAGACTCTTGATAAAAATAATTTGATTAATAAAGTGATTAATGAAATATTTTGATTATAAAAGTTTTTTTAAAAAATTTTGCGATCATTTTTCTTTCTTTAATCTTCTGTAGTATAACTTCAAGTGCTTTAGTTTTTCTATTTCTTTCATTTCAAACCTTTAAAAAAATTGTTGATGATTACTTGAATAATCAAAAAAATAAAAGACATATAATTGATCATTCAAAATATAATTATTGTATAGTTATTTTACAAAACCTATCATATAAATATGAAAATCTTAGCTTTAAATATTGGGTTCTTAAAACCTTTAAATCAATTAAAGTTGATGTCATTGAAGAACTAAATATTTAATTTGATAAACATAACCATGGCATTTAAGTATGTTCTATTGAAGTTTTTTATACTATAATTTGTCAAGCTTATTAAGATACAGAGCATAATAGTCAAGATAAGACTTGGTTAAAAGTAAATAAATTAAAAATTATAAAAAAAATAAAATAAAAAAAAACTAAACTAAATTTGTATAATAATAATTAGATTCATCAATGATATACTTTTATTCTTCAAATAATTGTTCAAAATGTCATAAAACAATGTAATATTTGCACTACATGTCATGTGATAAAACATGTACCTGTGATGAAACCAATAATTACTGCAAAGTTTCTCATACATGTTCAAGTAAATTTATAATTATAATTTTATGTTAATAATTATATATATTAACAAATTATTAATAATAAATTTTTTAATATTAAGGTTGATACTATAAACATAACAACTGTAGCAGATGGAGAATTTAATTATATTATTTATATTCATGATCACTTTACTAGATTTTCCTATATAGAACCTGCAAAAACAAAAACTACAGAGAAAGATGCAGGTATTTTTATGCTATTTTGTTTGAATTATAGGTCACTATCAATTTTATATACAAATAATGATAGTGAGTTTGTTGAAGACATCATGAAGGAAACAGTAAAATTTTGGCTAGCAGTTAAATTTATACATAGAAAACTAAGACATCTGCAATGCCAAGGATCTGTTGAAAAAGAAAATAATATACTGCAATCAAAATTGGAATCATGAATGAAGGAAATCAAATATACAGATTGGAATGTTGGATTGTCTTTTATAATATGTGAGTATTTTTATTATAAATATTAATATTCATTATATAATAATTAAATTTATTATAACTATATAAATTAGAGAAAATAAATATGCAAATATATAAAGCAATAAAAACTATACCTTGTTAATTAGTATTTAGACAAAAAGCTTGTTCAAATTTATCAATAATTTCGATGTTTCATTAGTAAAGCATAATACATAAAGAAAATATACGATTAGAAAATCAATTATCAAATTTTAATTATGAAAGTTTTATTTAAAATTTATAAAATTTATAAATAATTAATATATATAATTTAATTAATTTACTTAATTTATATATAATATAGATATACCATTATCAGATTTTATTTATGATAATATTACTTATAACAATATTACTCATAATGATATTACTTACAATGATATTACTCACAGCAATATTATTTATGATGATATTATTCATGATGATACTACTTATGATAATAATTTTATTGACAATGATATTACTTACAATTATATTACTCATGATGATATTATTTGTAATGATATTACTTACAATAATATTACTTACAATAATATTATTCTTGACAATATAACTCATAATGATATTACTCACAACAATATTACTTATAATGATATTAAATTATCTAATTCTATTTATGAAATTATTAATCTATATAATTCTATTAATGAAAATATTGATACTAAATTATTCAATTCTATTCCTAAAGATGAATTATCTACAGTAATTTAAGTTTTGAAAATATGTAATATAGTTTATATATATATCAATAATATTGTACTAATTTAGTTATCTAATTTATAAAAATTTTAGTATCGATATTTTCAAACCATAGTAATAACAATGAAATAATTATAATTAATGATAATGAGAAGAATGATCCTGAATTTAATAATCACTATATAATAAAAGATAAAAAGGATAAAAAAATTGAACAAAATAATGATATAAATTTACCTACTCTGGTAACTATATTTTTATTTTATTATAAAATTTATTGTAGATATATTTATATATTAATATACAATTTTTATTAGAATAATGATATGGATTTAGGTGAAGTTCTATCATTAGTTACATTATTTGAAATAAATACATTAATTGAAAATTCATCTTATACAAATTTTAGTCAACATGCACAATTAAAAGAGGCAACAAATAGACACATTACTCAAAATTATCAAATTATTTATAATCTTATGAAAAAAAATAAAAAGCTAAAAGACATTCATTAAATTTCAAACCAAAAGATCTTATAAAGATCTAAATTTCTGATATTGATAGGTTAAAAATAGATAAACAAGTACTGACATGTAAGGTTATTCAAAAAAAGCCAAATTGTGACTCTTATCAAGTTGGTTGTAAATTTGGTATTTTGAATACCTGGTTTTTGGCAAATGAATTAGAACCATTAGGAATTGATGATTTTCTGGATTTAGATATAATTCCAATAAGCAAGTTTATTTCTTTATGAAATGCTGCTTCTCAACAAAACTTAACCAGATTGATAAAACCATTTCAAAATATTACAAATGAAGCATCTAATCAAGAATGTGTATAAGATACAAGAGATGATGGTTGCTGATGTACTAAAAAAAATTGTGAAACTAAAAACTGTTCTTGTCAAAAAAACAATGCTCTTTGTACTTTTCATTGTAGTTGTGTATGCAGAGATTTATGCAAAAATCATTAAGTTTTTCTTATACTAAATATTCTTTATGTTCCGTACTAGCTTAGCATTTATTATCAACAAAAAATATTTTATCGCTCATTAAATAGATTTCAATAGCATATGTAAATAGGAAAAATTAGTGTAAATGCAATAATGTCGATGTTGTAGCATAAAAAAAAATAATAAAATTCTTTTTATCATCAATTGGTAAATTTATACCGATTAAAATATGAAGTACATTATTTCACGATTTTGAAGCCAAGTACATCAATTATTAATTGATGGAAATTCGAAAGTGAAGTCTAACATCTATACTAATTATACCACCGATTTCCCTTATAACACCGATATCCCTTAAAGACCCGATACGACGTTTACAACTTATACGATGTATAATACCGGGAATCCCATCTTAGGTAAAAGATCGACATACCCGAGAGAGCGTGACTTAGGGTCATACGGCGAAGATCACGTCACTTGTGGATCACGTGTTTCGGGTCTAACATTAGTTTACACAATTCAATTGCATACATATTATACATTTGAATAAATTTATGTTAAGCTTTTTTGTGCACCCGCATTAAACTTAACAAACTCTATTTTCAAAGTTCTATCTCAGATTGTAAGTCATAAAAATACCAGTCAGGCTTCTCTTCAAGCAGAAGTCTTTTACCATATCCATATTTTTTAAAATTGTTTAAGAACTCGATTTATTGAAGATTTGCTAACATCTAAATGTTTAGCAATTGTTCGAATTTATAACCTAAAATTTTTTTTCGACTATTTTCCAGTGAATATGTTTATCTGGTCATTATCGATTAATAATTGTCACTGTAAATAGAGGTTGTTTAAAGCCTATATGTTCCACGTGAGTTTCAATTTACAAATCGATTAGTAACCAATTTTTAACCCACGTACATACGTATGTACGCACATACCTGATTATCTCCGTAAATAATAAACGTTGTACTAATCATGCCGAAATCAGTAACTTATCGAATCGGCTGAATAATTATTTGGTCAGTTTTTTATAGTGTCCCAGGAACAATGATAACGGCTGTAAACCAAAATTTTCTTTTACAAGTTTTCAAAATTTGACCTGATCGGGTTATGAAAACCAATTAATTAATTTTGCTTGGACTAATAGAAAACACAATAATTTTTTTGAAATTGTTGAGGAAAATATTTTGACAATTCATGACAATCCTATATATGCACATGCTTATATTTAAATTACGAATCATGTTAGTCTGCATTGAGGTTGTTGCTCAATCATTTCGATTAAGTGATTCTGTAACAATTTTGCTGAAAATTCATTGTACGTATGAAATGCAGATTTTAAGGTTCAGCCAATCAGAGTAACTATGAAAAAAAGATGGTTTTTAGCTCCAGCTTTTTGACCGAAATGATTAAACACGATCAAATTTTTTAGTCAATAAGATTTTGAAGGTAGATTTAAATTAGGGTTTATACTAAAATTTGGGTGTAATTAATTATTATATTTTTTTTGTTATGGCACGAAAGCTGTTCTATAGGCAAATTTTTAGACATAAAATTTCTTAATTTTATCGATCGTGATTAAAAAAATCTGGCATAGAATTCTTCAAACAAAAAGCACTTTTAGTAACACTTTCGGAACAGATCTAATTTGGATATAGTGGCAATCAAATGCCGATATTTCGAAATACAAATACTTTAAAGGATTTAGATGATTCTTCAACAATTATTTTTCAACGCCTAATTCCCATATGCAGATTCATATGTACATCTATTCGTATTAGAGTCGATAATTTAGGAATAGTTGATACCGAACTTTAAAAATTTCAAAAAATAACCGGCATTACACAAGTGACAATTTACTATATTTGTAACTTAATAAAATGGCAACATAACCCTTTGTAATGTTTGTTAAATAGGCTACAGGTATCAAACTCCACCGGGTTTCCAGAAGTAGTTACATGAATGAAATAGATTTTGTTCTTGGCATACTATTTATGAAAAGTGATTGAATATTCACTTTATTGAGATAGTGATGCGAACGTCTAAGGCTAAGCCGCAAGCCGATCGTCTAAGCCGAGTCGATCATCAGCTCGGCTAAGGGTCTACTAATAAAGTATCGGCTCCAGAAACGACTCGACTAAAGACCTCAAAGCCGAACATAAAGTTGCGAGCTGATAGAACAATAGCACATGACCATTAGCCACTAGTAGATCATATAGTTTCGTGACTTAAATTATGCATTTGCTAAATTGTATTTCAATTTAGTAAATTCTCAAAGCTATTTCACGCTTTATAGCTTTTAGCCCAATCGTTACATGAATTTCATTTGTAGAAGATTTTTTTTTGCATAGGAAATATCAAGACTTTTGTGAAACCATATTGCCATTAGCGGCTTGGTTCGGCTTGAAGTTGATCGGCTTATAAACGGCTCAGCTTAGTAAATATTAGCCGTGAACCGAGCCGTTCGCATCACTATATTGAGACCTTGATACAGTATATAGAAATTGATATTTTTTTCTGTACTGTACATACATATGTTAGATAATAATACCAATAACAATTCTAAGATTTTTATAAATATGCTCAAATTCTAAATTTCGTATTATTAAAAGTTTAAATAACCTATTTATTACCTCATTCTGTAATAATGGTAAATAATGTATTTTTTGCAGATTATTTTTTGTTTATTATAAGTCCTACATTGCTAATAATATTAAATTTTAGGCAGAGCCAACAGCTCAACCAATGGTGAATAATGGTTTTCTTTTTTTCTTAGATTAAACCCCAAATTAATAATAATATTCGATTTTTTAGAATGAGGTAGACAACCTTCTATTACTTAAAGTAATAATTGGTTTCGTTGGACTTGTTATCATTACAGTTTTTGTGCTTGGACTAATTAAAAGTTACAAAAATGGGAAGGTTCCTCGCTATCTTCTTCATTTTCTCCTGGCATTTGTTTTTCCTCCTTTATGTGTTAGTCTAATGCAAAAAGAGTTGCTCGAGTTAGAAAAAGCGAAAAATAAAAAAAATGGATTAAATTTGCTACAAATAATTTGTTGCTGTGGTATTTTGGATTTTTTTATAGATTGCCTTAAAGATTGCTTTGGTTCTATAATATCATGTTGTACTTGTGGATTTGTCACACATAGACCAGATGTTCGTGATAATATAATTTGCACAATAGCCGGATGTATTCCTGGTTTGTATATTAAATTTTTTTATTTTTAATATTTATTTAATTTATTTACTTTATTATTTGTTTATTTATTGTTCTGATAAATAGGTATTCTTCATGCTCTTATTATGATATTTAAGGTACTTGACTTTGAAACTGAAACAAAAGAAAGTAAGGTTTAATAAGATTGGTAACGATCTGTGCAAATATATTTGTTCATTATTTGGAAATTATAGATAAAAAGACGATACTTTTAGTCGATACTTGATTATTTATGTTGTTTTGCCTATTTATAGTAAATGTATATTTGTTGATAAACTGTATATTAAATTATAAAATAAATGTACTTTCTGAATTAATTATTTAGCTTGTGCAAATTCTATTCATAATTAATATTCTGTGAAAAGTGTGTATTACATGAATGATAAGCATTCTGCGTTGGACAAACAATTTATGACTGTCTCGAATTTTCTATGCTAGCGACATTTTGGTATTAATTTGAATTAGCAATTTGAGCTAGTTGGGTTATAATCAGTTAACTGGACGTTTTGATTGACGACATCCTAAATATATATCAATATTATATTTAATTGACTATTTAACTATTGGATGTATTAAATCTATCTACCCGCACTAACCGAACACTTATACCGGTCATAAGTATTGAGAGCTATTACAACCTAGTAATTTTGGAAAACGTGAACATTAATATTAAAGAAGACAGATGTTTTGAAGCGAGTTCATGAGTTTCAGGAAAAATCAACAACGCGATGCACCTGACCAGAACTTATCCAGTTCACAGATAGTTGGAGAAATAGAGATACGAATTGTTCTTCGGCATTTAATTAAAAACTTATCCACTTGACATAATCTGTAAATTAGCGATTTAAAAAAAAAGATTGTTTTTTAGAATTTCAAAATGAAAGCCTGTAACATTGTATAAACTATGTTAAGGATATGAAATATTAATTGAAAAAAGCTTAATATTAATTGAAAAAAGCTTAATATTAATAAAAAAAAATTTTATACAGTCTCAACTTTTTCTATAGTGAATTGACTGTAAAAAAAGTTTGTTATAAAAAATTGCTATGTTTACTACAAAACTATTGCGAAATTTAAAGTTTTGAGTTCGTTGTATTCAGAGCCTACATTATATATAATATGAGTGACGAAAAGGGAAAACCTGTAAATCATCTCACTCAACGAGTGAAATGATTTACAGGTTTTCTCTTTTCGTCACTAATATGTATAATATGTTTTTTTTAATCGACGCGTTGCTGATCATCCGGACTATTATCCTAACCCAACCTGGTATCATAGACAGAAGTTTGTCTGATTGGCTAATAAATTCAATTTAATTTTACATTATTTATACAGTTTAGAGTACTT
>CAJVQA010001887.1:0-23786 GCA_910591915.1 Cetraspora pellucida
CTAATAATAATAATAATAATGCTAATAAATAATAAAATATACATTCATGAAACTATACTAAATATAATAATAAAATTCGTTCTATAACAATGTAATCTTGATATAAGAATAATGTAATATTGTAATATAAATTGTAATCTAAAAATTGATTTATATTTATTGCTATTTACAGAAATTATTAACTCAGAATAGGGGCCTGCAAATTGCCTATTTTTGAGGCCTGGTCTGGCCTGCAATTAGGGTTAAAAATTTTTTTAGGCTTGGCCTAGCCCACATTTAGGATTATTATTTTTTTGCCAGCCCAGCCTGGCCTGCATATATCAAATTTTTTCTTCAACCCAGCCCAGCCTGCAAAAATTTCTTATATAATTTTATAAATTTTTAGGCTTATACTGGCTCGCAATTATAAAATTTTGCAAATTTTTCGGTCTGGCCCAGCTCACAATTATAAAAATTTGCTTTAGGCCCAGCCAGGCTGGGCTGTAAGACCCAACACAGATCTCTAACTCAGAATAACCAATCATTTTAATTATGTCTGCTAAGTATACATACATGATATAATGTTGCAATTGTCTATTTCTATGTATAATTTGTCTGCAATACATATTACAAAAATTTTAGCTATATATATATGTATTATTTTTTTTTGTTAATATAGCATATCTGTAATTTGTAACAGGTTAAGCCACTAATTTCAATTATTATCTGATTATATTCTTAAAATAAGACTTAACTGTTATAAACTATTAAAAAAAAATCTCATAAATTTAAAAGTTATTTTTAATATTAACTAACAAATAATTCAATAGTATATTATAATTACTTTAAACAAAACAAACAATATATTATTTTTTTAACCATGCTATTATTTAACATATTCTTTTTTAAAAGATACTTTTTTACTTAATTTTAATTCTTTTAAATAAAAATAACTTAAACTGAATTTTTTTTTCTTTTATAAAGACAAATATTCAAGAGATTTATTTTTTGTTATATTATACTAATCTTTAAATTTATTAACAATTTATATTAATAACTAAAAATAATGTGATGATAGAAATATCATTCTTATTTATTTTCTTAATACTGTTTTATAAGTTTTTTTAAAAAATACTGTATATTAAAATTTGTATAATCTGCATTTTATTAAAAAATTAGTTCTCTTTTACAATAAGTCTTATTAGAAGTTAATATATTATTTGAACCTTCAATTTACATACTTTACTCATATTAGATAAAAAAAAAATTTAATTTATAATATCAAAAAAAATAAAGAATAATCAAATATGATCAAATTGTTTTTATATATTTAACTTTAACTTTGTAATAATAATGATAAGTCTTTTTAAATTACTAAATATAATAACAATAGCTTTTTATTATGATTTAAGGTGGTGATTGAAATTAGTAGCTTAATCTGTCACAGATTATGAACATGCATTAATATCTAATAATAAAAAATAATAATACAACTTACAAATAAAAAAAGTTAAAAAGTAATATATCTTTAAAAGATGGAAGCATGAATATAAGTTTTGTGATAAATGCAATTACTATTCACATCTATATTGCAAAAACATGCAAAAAAGTTGCAGATAAAATATATAGATAATGTAAATGTAATAATTTTTGTCAAAATTTAAATTAGTGATAATCATATGTATATAATAATTCTGTATATAAAATTTATTGTATCACTTTACAAGACTATGAGATGAAACTCATATAGGAAGATTCTTAAAATTTGTATCAAAATACTTCAGAATTATGATTAACAAGATCAGAATTAACTATTTTTGTTCAAGATTCCTAAAAATTTTACTAATAAAACCATAGCTCACTTATTAAATAAAGCTATCTAGCTGATAATTTTGATTTAAAAATAGTTAACTTTTATTACTAAATACTAACTAAATATTAGACTAAATTTGATAGTTTTAATCTAGAATTTTGAAGATCCTCCAGTATGAGTTATGAGATAAGACACAAGTAGAAATTGCTATTTATTAGAACTAAAATCAGTCAATTAGCTCATGCCTATATATATATTTAACTTCAAATTCAATTCTAATCTAACAACTTCAGAATATAGATATATGAGTTAAAATTTGTATAAATATATATAGTAAAATATATGAATGTTTAAACAACTTCAAAACTTTATTTTCATATATATAATTTATTTGGCTGTTGCAAATAGAGGTTGGAACCAGTTTTAATAATTCAAGTTTATCTTATGAATTTTGAAATATTTTAGAAATTTATCTAATTAAATTTTAATAAATTATAAAATCTTACAAAATTTATATGATAAACTCAAATTATTAAAACCAGTTTCAATCTCTAGTTACAAAACTCTTTAAACTAAATTTGTTCAATAGCTTACATTTTTTAAATCTTAATTAGAAGTTATCATTATTATTATATCTTATCTGTTAGTATAAAGGTATATATATATTGCAACCAGATATAAGTTTATTAATAGAATTTGGTTAATTATAACTTAATTACATATAAACTAATTGCCAGATGATTTTATTCAAACCTTATATATAACTAGAAATATATATATTCTGTAAAGAATAAATAGTTTTTTATTATATTCTAAAATAGATTTTTATTATCATTTAAATATTTTAAGTCTATTTTTTTGTTAAGAAAATTATGAAATTTTCTTAGTGAAAAAAAAGTAATAACAATTTGAAATAAAAATGATGTAAGAAAAATATATAATTTTGTCTTCAAAGATTTGAAATTTTAAAATATATTCTTTTGAATCTTCATTATTGCTGTTCTTATCCAAGAAACCACCTATACAAAAGTCTTAATAGGTAAAATAAATATTTTTAAAATTTTAAGAAGTGTTGGTATTGAAGTCATATATAAAGAGTGAGTTTTTTTGCTAAGTATTTATTGAATTATTATATATCTGAAGTTACACTGTTCCATCAGTATAAATTGTCTGAGAAAAATTAAAAGCTCTTCATGTTCTATGTTTTGACATAGAATATTCTTTTTTTCAGTTGCTTAGTATTTCTGTAATTATTAGATATATAGTAAATTTATAGATAAATAGAATATATGCTAACTAATGAGTGTATTACTATTAGAGTTTAGAGCACAGAAGCATAGGGCATGTCTTAAGTCCAAAAGACATGCCTTTGTCATATGATGTTTAAAGTTATTTTAATTGGCTAATAAGTTTAAGTAAACTAAAATCATAAATACTAAATCAATATATAAGATTTTTAAGAAGTTGTAAACTATGTGTTAATTACATAATTTAAAAAGAGCATGCTCATAAGTATAAAGGACATGTCATAGCTCAGGGGCATGTCCAATTTTTTTTTTATACTCTGAACTCTAATTACTATAAACTCTTCTAGCTATGCAATATTTAGTTGTTAATGACTAAGAGATATGACAATGTAGTGAAATAAATAAGTTGTTAATCTTCTAAGTAATAAGTAGTGAGTTCAAAACCCACCAACAGTAAAAATTTAAATAATTACTTATATAATATATAGATAGTATTATAATAATAGCATTCTGTTAATTAGTTGGAATAAGATATCTGTAACATAATCACACCAATATAACTGGCAGATTATGGGACATCTGTGCAATATTAAAGTTACATAAAGAAATGCAAACCAGCATCAGATAATGCAAACCCAAAATAAGTCCTTGTGATCATATAAATCTATGAACTGGTAAACCAGAGACCACTTAAGAAGACTCAAATAGAGAGGTAATACAAATTTTTAACAGTATCATTGTAAAGTCTAGATTTAGAAAACAGATACCAATATGAAAAGAATCAGGCCAGCAAGAACCTTAAATAAAAGGTATCACTAATCAAGTTACTGAAAGTCTCAAACAAAAAACTTGAAAAACAAACCCTAGGATACTAAGGACAGGTCATAATCCTTCTGAGCTATCTGAATTAAAAATCTAAGATTGGAAGTAAGAGTATACTATAAGTACTAGGAATATGTTGTGAAGTTAATGCTAGAGTCTGAGTGAACTCTGCAAAAACAAGTTCTGTTAACAAGAAACCAAATATGAGTAGTTAGTTAGTAAAAAGACTTTTTATAATTCTACAATTAAGTAATATATTCTGAAATATATAATGACTTGATAGACATACAGACAAGAAGGTCAAGGTTAGGTTAAACAGCACTTCAGTATATGAAAACTTGTGTGTTATTTGTTGGTATAAGTATAGATATCAAAGTGTTTAAATAGGTAATCTTCTAGTAGATTGCAGGTATAACAGCTAGTATAAAACCTGCTGTGTAGGCAGACTACTTAAAATAAATAACCAAAAGTTGTACATGTAACTAGTTGTAGACTTATCTTATACAAGTTATGTAATCATAATTAAAATACAATAAAGCCAATAGTTGCTGATAACTATGACCTTAGTGAAAGCAAAAAAAAAAAAGAAGTTGTTAATAACTATGACATAAGTACTTACTTTATTATTTATAATAGTCACAGAAAAGATGAAGGCATTGATATTATATGCAAAATTCGAAATAGAAAAATTTGAATACAAGTTAAAAACTGGACTAATAATATAAATAAATATCATATTTATTCACTTATTTGTTTATTTTTTTTATTAATTAGTTAATTAATTATAGATCCAGATGTTATTTAAGCATTGAGAGGTTTTACATATTTGAAAAAAATATTATAGGCATTGTAGTTGGCAATAAGTTTTTACCTGATGCAGTTAACAAAGCAAATTTATCTGAAGAGCATCCTATTATCCTTTCAACCAAAACTCAACTCATTCTAATTCTTCTTAATTTCATAATCAACATTATTAACCAAAATCCTATTAAACTTTCTCTTTATAACAGTCATATCTTTCACTATTTAATTTTACTCTAACTATCATTATTTATTTTTTTTTTATAGCCTCAACAATCACTATTTCTTATTTTACTGCTTTAACTATCATCATTTCTTTTTTTAAATTCCTTTTGAGATACTCAAGTATTGACCTTTACATAATATATCTTGAATTATAACTAACGAATACTCATTTTATTTTAATTAACTTTTGTATATTTTAATATTTTTTAATCTAATGTATATTGATAAATACTTAGTATCATGAATAGCAAAATGTTGTTCTAAATCGAAATTAGCTAAGTAACTAAGATTAGTTTTTTTATCAGAAAATTAACACTAGACTAAAACTTTATATACAATTTCTGTAATATGTTTTGTATTTATTGGTGACTAATTTCGCATATATAATCATATTTACTTTTGTGTATATATTGAGTAAATTTTTTTATTGTATTATTATCGATATACTATACATTACTTGCATATGATTGAAAATTTTTTAGTAAAGTGATAGAGCATGAAATTTTTTCATGCAAAAAGTCTGCAGATAATAGTATATGATAATTGTAAAGGTCAAAACAAAAATAATCTTAGTCTTTGGTTTTACTTTTAACTTACTATAATTAAATTTTATTATATTTTAAAATAATTAAATCATATTACTATAAATCTAATATTAATTGAAAAAAAATGAAAGTAATCTAGTAATTAGATATGATAATAAAAATCAATTAGCATCAAATTATTTTAATTTTAAAAACTTTTTAGAACCATATTTTGTAAAAATTGATGGTATATGTGCATACTGTTACTTTTATTTTGATCACAATCAACTTGGAAAAATATTCATGACTTTAGAATCTAATAGTGTAAAAAAAAAAAAAGCCATAATTCGTAATAATGTTCAGTTTGATTCATATAAGCCTTTAACTGTAATTCTCTTAAAACCTTTAACTTTAAAACATCAAACACAATTGTTCAAAGATATTCGTTTATATATCCACAACCCTTATAAAGATAAATTATGTTTTGCCCCACATGAGCAATATTATATTGATTTTTTAAATCATCAATATGCATATATATGCAAAATTTTATTTTTAGAATCAAAAAATAGTATAAATAAAAAACTTTGAATGAGAATTGTAGCAAATTGTTATAATATTATGCAATGAAACTTGAGCCAAGTGTAAAATATCTACTAAACCAATAAATTATCAAAAATCCCTGAATATTCATAACAATAGAGATTGACCTATTTGCAAATAAAAACTAATAGAATTGCATAAGATAATATGATCTAACTAAATTTTTTTTTTTGTAACATTACTTATATTGCCAATGTATAGTCACAATCATTAAATTTTTGTTTTTCTAGAGATTATACATATCAATGTCAGATTGTAGTCTACAGTTACTATATTGTATTAGTTGCTGCCAGAGCTTGGATCTGGTTATCCATTGAATACAAATTTAATAGTAAAATTTGTCAGATATCTGTTAAATTTAAAAGTAGGGGTGATGTAGATCATTTTTATTAGTAATTTTATAGCAAATCATATGATATTATATGATTTACATATAAAATATTGGTTCTGTTATACAAATTTCCTATATAAATCTTGTGTAACCTAGAAAACTCATAAGCTGATCCAGGCAAACTTAGTAATGTATAAAGTATTTTTTTTTTAAATAAAATAAATTATAAAATTTTATTAAAATAATTAGAAGATATAGATTTATATACTATTAAATTTTGTTAACAATTGAATATAATACTGAAAAGTTTTATTAGTAATATATTTTTTTTTTATATATAAAATTTTATTTGCTAAGAAAATTATATGACAAATAATCTATGTCACTCCTATCCTTAATATGAAAATGATGATTAGCTGTAATTAATTTTATACCAAATAAAATTTAAACCAATACAGTCAGGGATTTTACCAAATATGAAAATCGATTCTGGAATAATCTGCAAAAATTTGATTGGCTGTTGATCGACACTTTTTTACCATTTTTTGATTTTTTAGCTGTCAAGTTGAGACTTCTAGTAATAACTATATAGGATTAAAAGTTATACAAACCAAGAATAAAGAACCTTTAGTTTCAGGATTAGTTAATAATACTTTAGGATCAATTCTTTTTAAAAATGTATATGAAGCCTGAAAATTCAAGAGCTTTAACATCAAATTTTCTTGTTAAAGCTAACCTTAACTCTTTTTTCTTTAGCATTTTGTACTAAAATCAACTACGATGTCACAACTTTCAAGACCAAAAGTCTTTGAACTTCCTTGCATATTTAGCGAACTAGTTGATAGTTATAAGAAAACCAGCCTAAGTGTTTGTGAAATGTCTGCATCACAAACCTGAAGACATGCTGACAGTAAGATAGCAGTTAGTCGGCTTCCATTATTTCACGTTTTTATGTCTGAACTCATAGATCTTCAACCAAATTTAAGTTCCTACTTGATCTGCCAAATACATTATAATCAAATTGTCGCTAAAGACCATTTTTACCAGCGTCTATTAAATAATTCATTTAGTCTATCTTCTAGTCACAAAGACAAAAAATCTCAAACTAACACTAATTTTAATAATGATTTTATTTCTGATTCTCTTCCTAATTCCTTTTCTAATTCTATGTCTGATTCTATTTCTAATTCTAGGATTCAGAATGAGTCATATTTACGTGTAGAGTTTAAAAGAACTGAAAATCAAATGGAAAGTTGAGAAAAAAGCGAAGATGTAACGAATCTTGCTAACGTAATTACAGAATTATTGGTGCGAATAGAAACTCAAAATAGGGAAATAGTAGAATTAAAAAAACAATTAACTGAATATTATGAAAAGATAGTTAGATTAAGGAATTTATACCAAAAACAATGCAAAGTAAATAAACAGCTTATTGAACAATAGAATTCTCGACATAGTGATCGGGATAAATGTATACAAGAAGTTATTAATATCGCGCAACTTGAAAGAGAATATTTATATGAAGATATTGAATTTCTGATCAAAGATAATAATAGGTTTTCTTTAGAAAACCTATTAACTTATACTCCTCAAACATGGCTAAGTAGTCGCAATCCAGTTATCGTAAAATTCATCGAAACACTAACTCACAATAATCTCAATTTAGATTCCATAAGTATCGAAAAGCTTTTTAAACAAGCGATGACTGTTGATTTAATATACAGGTCCAGACACAGGAAATACATATCGGAAATAAATTTTGTTGCATCAGCTGTTAAGTATTTTATTGCATGATCAAAAACCATTATTAATATTGACAACCATATCACAAGTTCAGGTGGTTATTCTCATTTTCAAAGCTGGTTGAATGAACTTTCAGAAAATGAAGAACCTTTACCTAAAGGACTTTTGTTCATAGCATTTGATAATGAACAAAAAGGTTAATGTAATTATCTTGATCGAGAAATGAATACGGTGATATTTCATATTGTCACTAGTTTTGCTATTTTTAATATGGATTCTTAAAATAATATTCAATATACTAATTCACCTTGGGCATCGAGTTCTTTTAGCAGGCTTCAATATGACCCTCTGTTTGAAATTACATCTGAGATGCAAAAAGTGATAGATCAAGAATTAAATAATTATCTTACTGAAATTCTTGAACTATTATGCAAAGAAAAATTATCTACCACTAATTATATTGATTCTTTTGTAGCTAATATAGAATCTAGTAGCTACTGTAATAAACAATGCCTTAATTGTGGAGAAAAGAATATTGACAATCGAAAGCAACTTTGTCCAAAGTGCAGAGCCTGCTTATCAACATTGGCTGAATTAACGAGACAAGAAGTTCCTGAGATAGAGAAAGGTATTATAGACCAATTGGTAATCTTTAAACCGTATCATGTTGAAAAGAAGACAAATCTACTTATCGAACCAAGAATTAGTGTTAGTCAGAAGCATATTGCAGATCAGGAAGTTAATGTTCCTGAAATTTTTATTTCTGATCCTCTCAATATTAACTCTAATTTAACAATAAATGTTGAAAAAGTTTTTTCCTATATTGAGAATATTTCAGGAATTAAAAGCAGAATATGCAAATAGGTGGCTGTTACATGTGATGGCATCCTGTACTAGTGCATATTTAAAATCAAAAATAAATATCCTTGGCTGGTTCTTATTCCTGGACAACTCTATAAAGAGATGAACATGTTTCAGGCATATGTGGAACTAACCTGGCAAGTTTAATTTTAACAGTTTTGTACTAGGTCATGATTTTTTGTTTTTTTTTTTGCCTAGTATCTCGAGTTGGTCAGATTTTTTTTTTGTTATTAATCGAAATTAATAAACTCATGTTCGTATTTAATTCATGAGTTTTTAGTATCCAAAGTCTTTTAGTACTTTCTTGAAAGATATTTTACTTTTTATTTATTCAAATATTATAGTGACGATTCCAGGTTTTTTAATTAACTTTTGAGTAAATTAAATTACTACATTGGGCTTATTATCCTATTATTAAGAAAAAATTTTCAAGTTTTGAAAAATTTGAATCGGCGAGCAAGACAAAACAAAAAAATTAACTTTGTATAGTTTTAAATTAAATTATTTAATTTACATAATTTAAACTTACATGTTTTATATTTCTAAAAGGGATGTTGATCTCAAACAATTCACAATATGCCAAGAGTATAAAATGAAGAATCAGTTCGCTTATTTCAAAAAATGTTATGACCATCACAAGTCTTGGGATTCTGTTTGCAATATATATCATCAGGCAATGGCTATGGAGCTGATGTGGCTATATATTAAAAGCTGTTCTAATCTGTTGATCGAAGGATACTTAGTCTGAGTAGAAAGACAAAAGGATCCACTTTACCAAATAAAGTTTGAGCAGGTAAAACAATTATATTTGTTAAAATATTTGATAAATTTGTTATTAAACATTATTTTTATTTATTTATTTATTTTTAAATAGATATTTTTGTATCTTCAAGCCATTACTAATTACAGAACAGCAATTAGAAACAATAATCCATTGTTGAAAAGAGCAACCAAAAGAGTCTTTTCTCCAGTATGGTCAGCAAGACATCATTTAATATATCGTCTAATAGAGGTCGCGGATGAAATCCAGTTGATGCAGCTTGATCCAAGCATACGAAATATTGTAGAAAAATATAGTGTAGTTTCTCGATCAGGACTCTTCAATCAGCACTAGGACTTGAATGCAGTTTTAGAAGAAATAAATAAAACCCTGAAATCGTTAATATCTTCAGTTCCACAAACATGTTATTGGAAAATTGTTACAAGAAATTGCAAAAAATTCCTTCAGATTACTAATCGTATTATAAAATCTATGTTTTTTTCTGTTTTTTTTATTATTTTTTGATCATTTTTATTTTATTTGGTTTTAAATAATTTTATTTATTTTTTAGTTGTGGAGCAACTTTTTTAGGTCGATTGGGTATTACGATTTTCAAGTTACTGGTTTAAGGACATGACTGGAATCAATTGCAGAAAGCCAGAGATTTAGAATATATCTCAGAAAAGATAATTTTATTGGCGCTCAGGAATCAAGAACGATCTGTAGAAGTTTAGGAGAACATGAATTAAGTTCAAAGCTAACAAATTTTACAGCTTTAGCAAAGCAAGCTCGAAAAGAATATGTTACTAAATCTTTTTGTAATAATAGTTCTGATTCTTTTTATAGACCAATTCCAATCACTAAGCAGGAAGAGACCGCACAAGAAGAAGAATCAAACATGAAGAAAGCGGAAATAATTTCTAAAATTGAGGCATTTTTAAAGCAGATGAGCGAAAGTGTTCAGAAACAGTACCATGGGTTTAAAGTTAAAAAACGTGATGAGTTGTTGATTGTATTAGAAGAGGTAAGGTCTTTATTTAATTCAGAAAATGAACATGATAATGTTGATAGTGTTGAAAGTTCAGAATCGGTTATGTAAGTATCTGTGATACAGTCAACTCTGGATATAATGAACTGAAAGTTTTAAATTTTAATATTAGGGGTACTAAAAATTTAATTGCAATTAAATTTTATGCAATCACAATCAAATAAAATTGTAATTACTGAATTAATTGCAATTAATTGCAAATTTGCTAAGAAATATAAATTGTTCAGGTTTTTTAAAAGAGATCACTTGGTGGCTTTGATTTTTTTAATGAACACCTATTTCCATTATGAAAATTTATTATTTCCGCCATTTTGACACAATTTATCATAGCAATGTGTTTGTCATGTTTATGTAGCTGAAAATCATGTATAAAGAGTGGTGGAAATAACAAATTTCTATAGTGAAAATAGGTGTTCCCTTTTGTTACACATTTGCAAACTCCGACGAAATTTATTAATTGCGGCTGCGCAAACAATTAAGATTAAATAACTGCAATTAATTGCCCCCCAGAATCAAATACTCGGTACAAAGTGAATATGGGCTTTTTAGAAATGTCAGTTCGCTATAGAAAGAGTTGACTGTAGCAATACTAACGAGAAGAAAAGAGCATAGCCATTTATATTCAGTTCGAACATCAATTGACACGTATTTGGGTAAAAGTACTTTAATTTATTCAATATATTTATATGAATTTAATAAACATTATTTAATACGTATTGTACATGATGTAAAACGATCTTTTAAATGTATTTTTTTTTAATTAAAAAATGTACTCATACAATAAAAATTCGTGATAATATAATGCTGTTTTGTGAATGTTTCTTCGTTCTTGTAACCTAATATGTATCTTCGCCAGAACTTGGCGTTGTAAATAATAATAATAATTTTCTTAGTACCAGGATTTTTTCATTAGAAGGTTCGTTATGAGAAAAGTTTATTACAGTTAACTTTCTCTGAGCGCATTTCATTGGGACCAGATTTTTGGCAATATGCACTTAAAGAGAAATGGCATTTATAAAGACCAAGCATATACTTCATATTTGGTCAGAACTTAGAGTCGTATTATAATGATACATATATTATACTCAAAATCATTAATAATAACCTGTTTTCCTTCTTCAATCACGGAATATAAATATAACTTTTGTTCGAATAAAAAGTCACCAAAACAAGAAGGAACAAATTGTGTATGTGCATCTCGTAATTTTTTATAAGTATTTCTTACGGAGTTCTATCGCATTTAGAGAAAAGTCACTTAAAGTTGAAGCAAATCGATTCATATAGATTCTCAATTTGATTGGTCAATTTTGTAATACGTAGAACAATCTGGAAAGAAAGCTATAATTTTCCGATCGACGATCATTACTAAATAAGATGCGATCATCGATAACCAAATATGGTAAAATCCCTGACTGCAATATGCAACTAAATAATTTTATATTAAAATATAATTGACACATCCAATTGTATGTAGTTCGCATTAAAAATGTCAAAACCATCATTACCGAATACACCTCTACGACAGCGAATCCGTTACGGGTATATGAAACAACAACAAAAGAATCAACAGCTAAAACAACGAAAAGTATCATTCTCGAGTATCAATTATGTTGGCATTACTTATGAAAATTATGATAGGCATACTGCTTATTCTAATGGCAATAGTCAAATAAATGAAAAAACAAAGACCTGGTTTTCAGGCAGAACTAAAGCTAATACAAAATATAACAAAAATTTCCAAAACAAGGGCGAAAAAAACAACAATGTTGGAAATTATGATGGTGATTGCTCAGAAGAATTATGTACATCGTTTAATTGATAAAAAAAATTATTTAGCATGATTTTATAAAGCTTCATATTACAAAATTATTTATTTGTAAAGTACCAGTTTAATATAGAATATATCGACTTAAATCTAAATGTCAAAATTGAGTTTCATTCTTTTATATTGTCTTTGATCTTCTTATATTTGTTCACATTGCGAACGTGGTGAGTTGAGAGAAATCATGTAATAATCTTCTATTGCTTCTATTAACGTATATAAAGTAATATAATAATGTAATAATATATAATGAAAATTAAAATTATGAGGAAGTTGGTCTATCTCTAAGATATCTTTTGTATGCACTATACACACGCGCTATTTCGTAAGAAGTCATCCAACCCTTTGGCCAAAGCATCAATAGCTTGAAATTAAAAACAAGAAATTATGTTACAATCTTGTCAATAAAATAATGTGACTACTATTTTACTTACATCTTGGTATAAACTTTTTCGCATAGTTTGCTCAGAATGTCTTTCGGATTTTTCTTCAGCCTCGCTATATAGATAATGAATATCAATTAAATTCTTGTATAGTACATCCAATAAAACTATTTGGAAGCATACTTACGCAAGGCAATTACTCATTACAACCCATGCCATTTCTTCTTGAACTATTTGCCACAATAAAAACCTTGTGTTTTCATCCCATCGAAATTTCTTGCCATTTGCTGTTTCTTTTGATCTATTGTTATTAGAACTACTATCAGATTTACTGTCAGATTTGATGTCAGCATCAGCATCAGCATCAGCATCAACATCAGGCTCAATATCCGCATCGCCATCAATTTCCATACTGGAATCTATTTCAATATTGTTATCACCATTTATCGGTACTGAAGAAGAAAAAGATGTGTTTCGTTCGTCGAATTCTTGTAATAAAGAGGGCATGATTTCATCTATTGCAATCTTTAAACGCTCAATTAATTCTAACTTTCTTTTTTGTAACTCTATCAAAGCTTTTGGATATAAAGTTCTTTGACAAAGTCGCTATTATATAAAGATAATAAACTATTATTAACAAAAATATGATATAAAAGTGAAGGTTAGACTAATGAATGTCTTGCATTTAGCAATACAAACCGTTATTGTGAATTTATTATATGGTAACATGTTGGTTAACACTTTAAAAAGATTTTCGTTGAATTGATTAAGTTCATAAGCCCTTGAGAGAAGTTCCATCAAAGGAGGTTTAAGGTTCTGTGGAAATCTGGACTTGACCTCAAAAGATTCTTTATATTTGCAAAAGGTTTCATTTAGCAAGCTAATAAAATTCAAGTTAAAAAAAATAAGTAATTCAACCTTTGTCTACTTGTTGTTTGAAAATATCTAAAAGATATTGAACATCTGGATGAACGGGTTCCTATGCATATAAAATTACAATGAGAAAATAAAATACACATATTTGAAAACAATAATTTAATACGCGCGACTTCAAGCTTACCACTGGATAAACTTTTTTCCTTTTCCCCGGAGGTTTATTAGGATCTGATGAATCTCGTTGATGCGCTAATGTATGAAGATTATTATTGCTCGCACCTACTGTGGAAACATTCGTACTCTGTGTATTTGAACTAGGATCAATATGTAAATGATTCAAGGGATTGATTCCATTGTGAGCTCCTCCATTCACAGACGACGATTCTTGGCTGATATCACCCGCAGTTTTCAACTTCTTCGATACTCTCTTTTTTGGAGCAGCAGCCTTGCCTTTTCCATCACTACCACCTTCCGTTTTTTTGACAGTACGTGCCTTCCTAACTTTTGGTGTACCGTCGGCTTCAGAGGTTTTTGGTTTACGTTTAGCAGATGCTTTCTTCTTAGGCACTGGCTCATCTCTAAAAAATATAATTATAAACGTTTTTTAGAATTTAATGATAAACATGATAATTTTAGTTTGTTTAGCAAAGTTCTAAAATATTATATGCATTTTCCAACTTGAATTCATGCAATAAAAAAGAGTGGTACTTACTCATCAACCAATCTTTCTAATACCAATGGTCCATTCCATACAAAAAACCCTTCAATTTGTGGACGTACTTTCCCGTAATCGCGCTGTAATGGAGCCAATTCACTGTCATCTATGAATGGATCATTCACATCATATTGTTGTTCCTTCTTTATAATTCTTCTCTTTTTTTTACGAGTTTTTTCCTTACATTTGTAAATTTTTATAAAAATGTAAACAAATACTGCACCAATTACGAACACATAATTACAGGTTTTTAAATTTTGATTTAAAAGAAATACCTCTTCGCCTGCGGCATATTTTTCCGCGTTCTCCAAGATTTTTTCAAAGAATTCATCGCTTTCATCACGAAAAGCACGTGGCAAATCAATTGCTGTTGGGGGCGTTGGCGTTCGAAAATCGTCGGGAGTTTCGAAATCTGACCACTCTGATTGCGGTGATTCTGAACCTGGTGTTTCTGAGCCTGATATATAACGCGGAGGTGTTTTTGCAATTGTAAAGCCAGCTTCCTTTAGTAGATCGGGAAAGTATACTATGTTATTATATCGACTCGTCAAAGGAATATCAAGTCGAATTTCAGGCTGTTTCTCTGGTATTTTAGGCTCAATATTTTCAACAAGTTCACAATTTTGGTGGTTTGACGCTGTCGAAGCCTGCTGGATTTCTAACGTGCTAGCGCTTTCAGCTAACTCTGTAGCACTAGCACTACCAGCTTCGGCATTTTCTGTAGCGTCCTCTTTATTAATGGCAACTTCCATTAAAATGTTCGAACATAAAGTGATAAAACTTGTGCACTCTCTACGTCAAATTTTAGTGTCACGATCAGCAAATTACATAATCTTTTTTTTTTTGAGATAAATAAATAAAATTTTAAATACTGATATAGCGTGCGTACATAACAGATAATGGTCGAAGTTCAAGAGGTATCTATGAAATTTTCAGCTAATTAATGGTTTTTAAAAAACTAACGATATTAAATACTAAGGTGCCTGAAGGTCATGATGAATATTCTGACGAGCATTCAGATAACGACGACACTAGCTCTTTAGACTCGGGTTCTTCTGAAGAACCTGAATCTCTTTCAGAACGATTAGCAGCTTTACGTGATATTGTACCAGAAGAGACGCGTGAATCGATAGCAAATAATGTTTCAACATTAGCGGGCTTTGGCTTGAAAACTGCACGATTTCTAGGAAATGTATTTTGGGTTTTAACCACTTCTGCCATAATTTTGGTTTTACCTTTAGCGCTGGAACTTGAAAAAGAGCATCAAATTATCCAACTTGAAAATGAACAAAAAGCCTTAGTAATTGATCAATTTAATGATATTTATATTTTCTTTTAAAGCCAAAACTTTTTGTCTTAACAGTGTTTAAATATTTATTTTAGATGAGTGGTCAACCTAGCAATCCTTATGGACAACCAGGCCAAATAAGTCCTTTTGGAGCGCCGGGACAACCCCAACAACAGCGAATGTTGCCTCCCGGATTTAACTAGCCACAATGTCTTGTAATTAAATAGCATTGCTGGCATTGTTAATTGAATAAAATGTTATTAATGTTAAACACAATTAGATACGATCTTGTTAATTGAAGAATCTGAAATAATTCAGAGTCGCATGCTCTCTTAAGAACATCGATTTTGAGTGTGAAATGACGTATTTTTTTATTAAATATCTATAAATTTCAAGACAGAGTTAAAAACTACAACGAATAGCATTTGTTCTATTTGGCCTCAAATAAATTGGACTTAGCGTTATCCCACTGTTAAACTTTAATTTTTTTTCAGATATATAATTTCTTAATGCGTGTTTAATATTGTTTTGGAAATGATAATTGTCACAGTTTGATCTTTTTTCATCGTTTGGATAATTTTCACAAACAGTTCTTCATTATATTATATTGTTCTCACATACGTTCATGTTTCATGCTAGTGTTTCGAATCGATATCGGTATTGTAGTCGGGTTAAATTAGTAGTGGTAGCTATAGCTGTAATTTCTTATTCCTTTAGTGTGAGTCTTGGTAATTTTTGGTTTGGTGCAGTCGTGATTTGTCCAGTAGCTATAACCAGTGTTGTACATGGGACAAATTTGAGAAATTTGAGATTTTAAACAAACGCAAAGATTTTATTAAAGATAATCTTTCAGCTCTTAAATAAAAATGGTTAAATTTTAATTTTATATATCTTAACTATTGCATTGATATAGTTTTTCAAGCTAAAATTGAAAGATTCGATGGGACAAAATTGGGATATCTCGGGACAGTCAAAAAGTACAACATTGGCTATGGCAGTAGTTTCCTCTGAATCTTAAAAAATTCGCATTAGTCAAAAATTATTAAAGAGGGATTTGGAATCGCTTTTTTGTAGAAAACCCTAATTAAAACCTAAAAATGCACCTCAAAAATTTTGAATTAAATTTCATTCCAATCTGATGAGGAGAATTGTGATCAGGTGCAGCTCTCGCCGTCGTAATTATAGCTGACGGCGTGTTATGTGACGACGACCTTTTTATCTCTTTTATTTGCTTATGTATCATTTTTTTACTTAGGAAACATTTTGTCTACGAATATGTAAGACAGCCAGCCTCATAGGCAGAGGTTTGTCTGATTGGTTAATAAATTCAATTTAATTTTACATTATTTATACAGTCTAAAGTACTTTTTTAAAAAACGAAAACTGATCATAATGAAATAAAAAAAAGCTGTATTGAAGGTGTCATTAGAGCTGTAGGACTCTCAAAACCTGATAAAATCAACTTATTACTAAGCTAGTTTTTTTTAAACGAACAAGAATTAGATCTTATTTTTGACTATGGAGTCCTACAGCTCTAATAAAACCTTCTATACAGCTTTTTATGATTAGTTTTCGTTTTTTTAAACTATAAATAATGTAAAATTAAATTGAATTTATTAGCCAATCAGACGAACTTCTGCCTATGTTAGCCAGCCACCTTTTTTTTAAATACATAGCGGGTGTTTGATAAGTCCCTAAACAGGATCTTTTTTATATCTCCGCTAGTACTAGTTTTTATCTTATAACGATTACTAATCATTGCACTTTTTATATAGTTAGTAATTTATTTGGTGATTAAAAAAAAGGGACCTGCTTAGGGACTTATCAAACACCCAGTATATGCCTCCTAATGAGACGCGTTTAATAAAAACAATTTTATACGTATAACAGATAACTTTATATATAACATATTGGCAAATAAAATTGGTGCATGTGACTGTGAGTGTGAAATGATGTCACCACTATCGATGAAATTGAAATTTGGCGAAATTAATTTCACCATCTCTTGGTAAGAGAGTTAGGTTACTCCAAAAATGGATGATTGTAATATAGGTAATAAGTCAAATAAATGAAATACGAACATAGTAAGCTGTAATTTTCACATTATATAGTTTATAGTTCAAAATTTCGAAATCTTACTGGCAGATTTAATTTTAAGATAACTGATTAAGCTGACTTGGCAAAGCTTATAAATGTATGTTCAATCGTCTACACTCATTAGTTCTTCATTTAATGTTTCATTCTCTACTTTTTCATTCTCTGCTTTTTCATTCTCTGTTTTTTCATTCTCTGTTTTTTCACTCTCATTTTCATTTTCTTCTTTTTCACTCTCTGCTTTTTCAATCTGTTCATGTTTTACTCTTTTCAACTGAAATGAGAAATAAATGTTCAACTCAGTAATGACAAAGTACATTGCATCTGATTTTTGACTAAGCTTTCCTAGGGGCGAAATAAATAAAATCCGCTAAAAAAAAAAAAT
The DNA here is from genome assembly GCA_910591915.1 of Cetraspora pellucida. Lineage (NCBI taxonomy): Eukaryota > Fungi > Glomeromycota > Glomeromycetes > Diversisporales > Gigasporaceae > Cetraspora > Cetraspora pellucida. The sequence goes on from CAJVQA010001887.1 coordinate 18,321, forward strand.
TCGTATTAATACAAACCTCTTTAATTTTTTCCTCAAGATTTTCTTTTACGGTATTATAATCATCTAATTTGTACAAACATTGTTGAAAAATGCCAGTGATATAGGGTGAATATTGACAAGGATCAGTTGAAAGGTTCTGCTTTTCTTAAATATATTTTAGCAGATTATGTAAATAAGAATAGACTTAATGTGAATCAAAATGTAAAAAGTATTAATAATAACCTATATCGTAATCTTTCATGATATCTGTGAATACATTATAATTCTGTTTCGGTCATGTTGGAATCAAAGTTAATAATTTAATGAAAAACCAATTCATGTAATGTTCTATAAATTGCCGAATTCGATTCAAAACATATAAGATATAAATGTACCTGACGTACCTGACTGACTTGGTCATTCATTACTTCCATGAAATTTTGTACAGGTTTCGTATTAACTCGCAAGTTGTGATACACAGTTATGTGGTCTTCAAAATCAACATAGATGAAGCATGGAACGTTACAACCTGGCACTACGGCATATTGACCTAATTGCGGACATCATTAGATTAAATAACAAGCGAATAAAGGAAGATTTTTTACATTAAACTTGAATAATACCAGCGGCAAATGCACAAACTCGACCTTCAAATTCAAACTTGACCACATTAAAATCTCGGTCAATTATATAAGTATTGCCGTTCCACGTACATGCAACAAACACGTCATCATCTTGCCCTTTCGGCAATATTTCACTTTCATCACAGAAAAAATTTATAGCAGTTATCCCAAAAAGCTTATGTGTCACTTGTAATTCATGACGTGACATAGTTGATGTTTGAAAGTCAAAAAAGGTAAAGTTGCCTGCAATAAAATATTTAGATATGAATATCTAATCTTATAATAATAATAATAATAATAATAATAATAATAATAATAAATATAAGTCGCTATTAGTACCATCCATAGTAATGAGCACAATAACATCATAACTTTTGCCTTATAGCAGATAAAATTATATAAAATTAATTATTTATATCATAAGTAATATCCAAATATTTATATTATTCACCATTTTTCCATTTTATTCCTTTCGCTACTTCTGTTGAAACTTCCGTTAATTCATCAGGACATTGTAAATCATTTGACATTTGAGTAGGACAGGTTAGATTCTCATTTTTGTCTATTTTCATAAAATGGCCGCCAGGCTGGCCAACGAGCAATAATGGCGATGATGTTTGAGGATCCGTAGCTGTAGATAATGACGTGATCTACGCAATTTTAGTCATAATTCGCAACAATAGGAATCTCTTTCAAATTTACCTGATCATCAAAAAACCATTGCTTTTTTTCTTTTAGTGTTGGACTTATCTCATTGACATTTGATTTATCTTTACTTGATCTATTTACAGCAATTTCTGTGATCAGATTGCCTGATCGTGTCAATAAATTTTGTTGATCCTTACTAGAAGGTTTGTTGACCATCGATCCATCAGCAGGCAATGGCATTTCATAATAATATACGTGCAATATGCGATCAGTGCGTGCAAGAATTATCTCATTCATACCATCACCATCTTGTGGAATATAATAAGATAAAAAGTGCTATGTGAAAAGTAATATAATTATTGGTTTAGAGAAATAATGATCGCCTCGTACCGATATCAGCAATCAATATATGATTGCAATTAACAGGGACATTTAATGTTAATCTAGAGTAATCATTGAGATTAGGCTTTATCAATGGCATTTTGGCTTCTGAAATCCTTCTAGTACTCGTTGGAACGTTTTCTTCATCGGTCGTTGATGTATAATTGTTTCTTAAGATGTCAAATATGTTACATTCTCCTTCTGCACTAACACAGACAACTGAATTCTTAATTATATGTACAGAAAATCGTTATATATATACAATTGACACCATATCCCAGAGTTTGTCAAAAAAAAACATTGATATACCTTGCCCGAATTCTTAATATCTCCGACAGCCACGCAAGTTATCTAAGCAAGCTGGGTCACATGAGCTTTATACAATAATCAAAGTGCTCAACAATCCCTTTCATTTTAATGAACCCACCCACCGTTCCCAATCCATTAACAGTCATTACAGGACGTCCATTAATTGGATTGCCCTTGAACACACTCAACTCACCATTTAGGTTCCCGATAACAAATTCATTGTCCTACAAAAAAAAAATTGAATACCATATATTACAGACACCTATAAATACTTGTGGCAATTACCTCATCATTGTCGACATCCCCAAAGGCAAAAGAATGAGGATTCATATTTCCGGGAAAATTCCATATTAACTTGTCCACCAAGCATATCGATTTCATTTTTAAGGAATTGGAAGTAAAATGATCGACATCAATGCTATTTATTAATTTTACCGAAAATTTTTAAGATCATCCAATAAGATACAATCACTCACATGATGGAAAATTTGTTTGATAAAAAAAAAAAAAATCAGCAACTTCGTTTCCTCCTCTACAATTCTTCTAAAATTATATAATGGCCGAGAAGAAGATTGCTAAACGGTCGGGTCAGCTGACCACGGATGAAACTGCTAAGCAGATTGCACAGGCCCTTTTCGATTTGGAAAATAACGTCCCAGAATTGAAAAAGGACTTAAAGCCCTTACAAATTACTGACGCTAAAGAGGTTTGAAAAGTCTAAAGAAGCAATGTGACATCGATTTATTACATGAATCGATTAATAAACTATTTGTTGATATCGTATTTTTAAGTACGAATTAGGTGGAGGTAAAAAGGCCATTGTGATTTTTGTGCCGGTTCCTGCATTGAAACAATTTCACAAAATCCAACCAAGGTTCATTTTCCGTATTGAAGAGTTTATTGAGTATTCTATGCAGCCATTAGATTAATTACCCAAAACATCGTGCAGGCTAACTCGTGAACTAGAAAAAAAATTCGCGGACCGACATATTGTTTTCATCGCGGATCGTCGTATTTTACGTAAACCCGGCCGTAAGTCTCGTGTTAAGCAAGCTCGTCCTCGATCTCGTACTCTTACTTCAGTTCATGAAAAATACCTTGAAGATTTGGTGTATCCAACCGAGATTGTGGGTAAAAGGACGTGTGTCAAAGTCGATGGCAGCAAGACTATTAAAGTGTATTACGACTTTTCTATTAAATAATTATCGATTGCTGTGTTTCAATTTATAATTGATGAGATTTAATTTTTTTTTTTAGCTTTCTTGATAGTAAGGATGCTACATCTTTAGAATATAAACTGGACACCTTCAAATCGGTATACAAAAACCTTACCAGCAAAGATGTCGAATTTCAATTTCCTGTTCACCAGCTTGAATAAAGAGTTTCAGGTTATTGAAAGAGGTAATAAATCAAATAGACTATTTTTTTGAAATTGTGAAGTGCTTTTTATGTGACAGAAAAATTATTTGGATATCTATTTATCAATGTAAAAAAAAAAATTAAACTCATAATTGGAATATTTTTTGTTACCTTTTAATCTAAAGTTTTTTGAATTCAGCATTATTGATTTATAAGCAAATCGTATCTTATATGATATTGTTGTAACTTGATTTAAATAGAGTTTCGCAAGTGCCTGCACGCAGTGTTGTACATTTTTCACCATTTTCAACATCGAGTGTCCAAAGTGTGTCCAAGCTCTAATAATTAATAATTAATAAATTAGTTTAAAAATATATGATTATATATTTTTTTACGTTCTTGATTTTTTTTTACTTAGAAAAGTATATAATTTGTTAATTTATATTTTGTTCAAAAATGTCCAAACTTGTGTTCAAAGCTGTTTATTGACAACACTGCCTGCACGTGCACATGATGGCAAAAAACGTTTTTATATATTTTGTTTTAAAATAATAAATTTATATTTTATAAATATAAATTTTTTTTTTAATCTTTGGCAGCCTTGCCAATCATCTTTATTAAGATTCTTGTATATATATTTGTACAAAGTTGGTTTAAATTCTGGTTCAACATCTTCTGGTTACTTTTATAAGCATTCGGAAGTGGTCTGTCACACTGGTCAGAAATTAATCTGATCAAAAGGTTATACCAAACTAGTTATTAAAGTTATAAAAAAATAATTTTATTTTCTTTTTAATGAAATCAACAATTAAATCTAATTATGATTCTTAAACTTTCTTTTCATCATCTTTTTTTTTTTTTATAAATTGATATTGATTATTTAATATATTATCTTTTTTTTCTTTTAAATGTCTATAAGTTGTATTATTACTTGATATATTTTTATCTTGTTTTTTATTTGTGGGATTAATTCTATTTGCTTTTTTTTTTAAATATTAAGGTGAGTACTTGTGATCCAGGATTTTATTGATAGTATATTTGGCTAATAGTTGCATTACAATCACAGGAGGCAACTATGAAAAGAGTGTACAATTAGTTACTTATACAACTTTAGTCATTGTCTAATTTAAGTAGTTTGCCTAAAGGTTTTATACTTATACTTGCCAACAAAATGGCAAAACCTAGACAAATTCAAAAAAACAATTGTTATTTATAAAAAATTGAATCAAAAAAATAGTATTGAAATTTTGCTAATATATTATATATGACTATAAGAATATCTGATATTAGTTTGAATAAGGATTATTAATTAAATTTTTGAGATATGAATTTGGCCAGAATTTGGGATTTGGGCATGGACAAACTAATTTTATAATAGTTTGGGATTTTGCCAACAAGTATATTTATACTAGTTGTTACATCTGAAACTTGTCTGTAGGTTTTCTATTTAACTATTCTAGTTTCTGTATCTACTTACCTACTTTTGTCTACCAATGATCTTGATTAATGCTAATGAAAATATATCATGATCACTAAGTTTTTAAAACAGTTTACTCATATGAGAAATCTTTGATCTTATACTAAACCTTTCAGAATTTTTTGTATTTTATTCTTACAGTTGATCCAATATCATTATAGCTAAGACCAATACTGATGATCAGGATATACTATTAAACTACTATAGTCTTGTAGAGTTTATCCCAATCTTGATACTAATTTCACAACATATCCTTATTATTTTGATATTTAATTTAAGTTCTATCAAGATCTCAAACCAGATAGTCTAGAAAGCAGATCATAATCATACATCTTTTGTTTACATGTTTGCTGATATGTATCTTTTTTCTTCAAAACAAATTCTAGTGATCTGGTTGATTTTATTCGATTCCTTCTCAAAGATCAGTTTTTTGTCTAGTTTTACAAGTTCTAGTTCTATTTTATAGGTCTAGTCTTTATAGTAATACTATTAAAGGTTTGGATTACCTCTCTAATTAGATCTTCTAAATAGGCTTTTGTCTTTCTATCTAGTTCTTATGATTTATATAATCTAATTAATTCTATTTGTTTTTTGTTTTTTTTTGTATTAAACTAATGTTACAAAGTAGATTTTTAGTATAGCATAGTATATTATATTATTAGTAGTTGTTATATATTCATTATTGTATTT
>CAJVQA010001888.1:0-23782 GCA_910591915.1 Cetraspora pellucida
CCGTTACTGGGATTTGAACTCTAGACCTGCCACTTGGGGGTTGACAACCTATCCACTTCACTAGGTCACCACACCCCCTGTTAGGAATATGTTAGAAGGCTGCAGTAATAATACTATTTTGAATTTTGTGCTATGTAGATTCTAGAGATTCTAAGATTTGTATATTGAGTGGTATTTAGTTAGTAATTAAGTTTAAAGTTACTTAATTTGAAAAAAGTTGCCATTGTTCATTATTTATGTTTTTATATAAGAATGTTTTTTGTTAAATTTTGGTTGAGTAGCAGGTTTGCCTAAGTATGCATAAGAAAAAGATCAATTAGAAATAAGAATTTTGTGGTTACTTTGAGTACTAGTATTAGGATCTTTAATAATAAAGGAGTTAAGGTAACAAAAAAGAGGTTGGTTAGACCAGATATAGTTAATGCTACTACTATATTTATTGCTTTGCCAAGTAGGTATAGAGGATTGTATATAACTAGCTAAGTTATATAAATTATTATATTGAAAGAAGTGAAGTACTTTATATTTAATTGAAAAAGATTGGGTAAGATAATCCAATACATTAAAGTCACCTAAGATAATAGATTGTATATTTAAAATAATAGCTTGTTAGATTTATTGTATAATAGTATTTTGTACTAACAGTCTGAGTTGAGAGTTATTACTTGGTAAATAAATTGAAATAATTCTAAACTTGAAGTCATGTTTGAAGAAAAGGTCTACTGTAATAGCATATTCTATAAAGAATAGAATTTTGTAAATATGGCATTTAATGGACTTATAAATTATAATAGCTATGTCAGTTTTTGGATTATTAGTACAGAACCAAAGATAAGTAAAATGTTTGGATTTTTGTAATTTGGTTATAGGGTTATTTGTAGTGATTTTAGTTTCTGTAATACTAATGATTTTAAGATTGTTGAAGAAACAAAAGTCTTTCTAGATTTGTTGTTTTAAATCTTTATTATAGTCTCATATATTGTGTATACAGATTAATAGATCAAGTGATTTGGAATTTGATTGTGTTGAATTATTAGAAGAAGATAAGAGTAAACTGTAATAGTCTAAAGGTTCTGATCTTTGGAATAAGTAGAAAGTAGAGAAGAACTGATGCTCTAAGGATGTTGGTATGAAAAAAAATGATATTAATATATTTGATTTTAGTTGAATATTTGAATAATACCAAATGGCTTGAACTGGTAAGATAAAGTGGTTAGGTAAGAGTTTGGGTTTTAATAAAAGGTAGACATGAGCTTTGCTATAATTATTTTTGATAAAGATAATTAATGTATAACTATATAAGTTATCAGGTAAGTAGCTAAAGCTATGAATATGTTATAAAAAAGTAATAATAGTTTGAGAATAAGGAAATAATAGTATATAGTTGTAGAATAGAAATTTGTTATAATAACTATTAAATTAAATATTGTTATAGTATTGTTTAGCTATAGTGGTTTCATTATGGCCTTCTAAGATAGTTCCTACTAATTGAAAATAATTGTTGTCTAGTTCATTATTTATTATGATTAAATTCATATCTAATGTATTATTGTTTATTAAAGAGAATTTAGAGAAAATAGATATAGATAGATAGTAGGTATAACCTGATAGTTGTAAAAAGAAGTAATTAGATAAGGGTTAAGACATATTTGGTAGATGTATATAATATTCATTATAGTTAAGTTTGATTGCTAATCTAAGTGTATAGTTAAAATTATTGTATTGTGTAAAGTTGTATTGATAAATGTGTTTTAAAAAAAAGTTGTGTGTTTGTGGATGTGGAAGTAGGGGTAGATTTAGACATGTTAGCTATTAGTTATAGCATAAGCCTGAATTGTAAATTGGTTCTTGTAGTGCTTTCTTAATGTTTGATAATGAAATAAAGTTCAAGGAAATAAAAGATTCTTCTATAGATTCACTCATCATATATTCAGCTCTCACAGCTGTAAAGAGTACTATAGTCTGCTCTGTGTATTGAGTTTGGTTATTGTTAACTTTGTTCTTTACATAAATAGACTTATCTACTCATTCACTTATATCATTTTCTTCTGTAAATGGCCTATATTCAATAGAAGACATTATAATTTTAGAAGTGATGACTGCATTTATAGGTTTTACAGAAGATTTAATTAAAATGAATTGTAAAAGTGGGTAGATAAAGGAGTATCTTGGCTAAGGATTTTAGCATAGAATAAACTTTCATTGGTTTTGGTTTTAGAAGATTTTGAGTTAAAGAAAAAATCATCATTAAACTTTTTAAGAAAATGAAATTTGATTTTAAATTTATCTTGAAGTAGTTTTTGAGTTTGTAGATAAATTGAAGTTTTATATATTTCAAGAATTTTTGAAATTGAAATAGTTGGTTGTTTGAGAATATGAAAATAGATAATTATTCTAGCAAGAAAGTGTGTCTTGACTGATTTAGTTATAATTTTAGTAATAGCTTGATGTTCATTGCAATTGTTAATTTCATTATTTTTTGTAGCTGCTCTAAGAAAAGCATAAAAATAAGAGTAAAAATAGAAACCATAATGTTTAAAGTTTTCTATAGTATTGTTGTTTTTAGTGAATTCTGTTTTTGCTTTATCAGCTAATTTGTAAAACAAAGATAAAGGTGTAGCATTGAAAAAGATAGCTTGATGTTTTTAATCTTTGTTAAAAATAGTAAAGTCAAGTCTAGAGTTAATCCACCTAGTTGTATTTTTATTAGAGAAGAGAGCAAGAAATTTTTAAATGATTTATTAAAGAAATCTGTTGATAAATTTTCAAAATTGTACTCAGTATCTAAAAGAAAAACAGTGCAGAGATTATCTTTACTATGTGAGCAGGTATGGATATAAAATAGAGCAGCTTTGATACAAAGTAGAAAGCATTCTCATAAAGAGTTGATTGAGGTAATTTTGAAATCAGATGGAAGTAGGCTTTTGTATAATTCTACAAGTTTAGTAGTAATTTCATATTTGATGTAGTTGAAGGTTTTGGTTTTATTGATATTAAGAAATTGTTTTTTATAATTTGCAAAGAAGAGTTTAAAGTATGATTTAAGATTAGATCTAAATTTTTTAAATGAAAAGATACAAAAAGTTTGAAGAAATTCTTGTTTAGGAATGTTGAAAGATACATTGATATTATATTTTTTATCATTTTGTATTTTAAAAAGAGGTTGGTTAATAGCATCTTCATTAATAAAGTAGTTTAAAGAAAACCATATTGGTAGTATGTTGACTGTTTTGGCAAATTTTGAGAGGTTGATTATTTGATATTCATTTTGAAGATATAAATGAATTTTGACCAAATTAATTACTATTTGAAAATGGTTTTGTAATATACTGTATATGGAGAAATAGATTTATATGAAGAAAAAATTTTAGTGTAATTAAGTTTAATAAAAAGTGTAGTAATAAATTTTTAAAGTATAACTTTGAAAGTTGAATATAAGATATTAAATAAAATAGTAACTAATATATCAATAGTTAGATTATGTTAACAGATAATATCTGTAAGAAACTTAAGTTGAGTTTTAGCCAGAGTTTTAATAAAATATTTAAAACTCCATTTTGAGGATGGTTCCTCTTTAGTTGCAAGTTTATTAACTTTTTCTGATACAAAATTAATAAGATGAAACTTGATAAATTCAAAAATTTGTTGAGATAATGATGTATTAAAGTTAGTAAATAATTCTATTTTGTCAGTAATAGGAAATTTTTTAGACCAATTAAGAAGATTTTCTTGTGTTTGTTATGAAATTTTAAGATTGTTTTGTTTTATAGCTTTTTTTTTTTAAGAAGTTGAAAAAAATTTTTAAAAATTTAGATTTTTTTCTCTTTGTCAATAAGAGCAAATTTAGCTGTATAAAACATTGTACATTGCTGTTAATTAAGAGATTAAGTTTGAGTTGCAAATTTCAATTTAAGATTTAGAATACAAACAGAATAAGCAGAAAAATTATATAAAATTTTGGTAGAAGAGTTAAAAGAATATTTGTCATTACTAAGAAAGACATATAAAATATTAGATTTATAATAAATAATACAAATATAAGTATGTTGTGTATAAGCTTTAATAGCTACAATATTGGAATTAAGATTTGTAATAGTAGAGGAAGTAGCTTTAGATGAGCTGTCATAATTGAAAAAAAATAGTAAGATTTTGGTAACAAGTGACTGAGAAATAGTATCTTTAGTTTTCTTGAATTGGTTTAGGGTTATGTTTATAAAAATAGCAGAACCAAAAGTTGAAAGAGAAGGAGGTGTTATAAATTTTGAAAAAAGTTAGTAATGATGAGAGATAAATAGAATATGATATATTTTACAAAAACATAAAATGCCAAAGAGTTAATAAGATGCTTTAAAATAATAAATTTTGTTTCTTTTGTGATATTTGGTTAGATAAATACTAAATTGAATTGGTTTAATTTGTTGCAAATTACTTTCTTTAACCATAGTGCCAAAACAGTCATCATATTTGGCTAAAAAATAATCTAAATCATATTAGTCTGGTTCTTGACTAATAGATGTAGGCATAATTGCTTTGGATTTTAATATAGATTTAATATATAGATAATTGAATTAAAATAGATTTAAATGATATAGAGGTGTGGCAAATAAGGGTGTGATAGATAAGAAAGCATGCCAAATAAGGGGTGTAACAGATAAGAGAATGTAATATATAAAAAGAGGTAACAAATAGAAAAGTGTTACAAGTAGTATGTAACACTTTGTAGATTTATCTGTAAATCAGGAGAGACATTGAACAAATTTGTATAAATTTAGAAAGAATACAAATTTGTAATTAAGTTATGTTAAAAATAGATTGTGTAATATGTATTAGTAATTCTGTTTGGGTGGGTTTGAATAGGAGTATGCTACAGAAAACTCTCCAAAAAATAAAAAATAAAAAATTAAAAAAATTAAAAAATTTTTATAAGAAATTTTCAAGTATTTTGTTAATAAATCAGTCAAATTTGGTCTAAATTTAATAAATAATATATCAAAATGAAGCTATTAATGAGCTTTATCATTTTGTTCTAATGAACAAGAACAGTTTACTTAATAAATTTCTATAATAAAGTAGATAGAAAAGTTTTAGTATTTAATTATTATATTTCTATAAATAAAGAACTTTAAGATATAAAACTTGGCTAAGTGTAAAATTATATCAGAAACAACTTTACTTAGATGCTCAGAAGTAGTTTATTTAATAAATATTGAATTATAATCAGTTTTGTGCTGTGGAAAATTAGTACAAGTGATCATCAGAAAAAGAAAATGATTTGCATCAAATTAATTTTATTTTTATTTTATAAATAATCTAATTTTATATATAAAATTATATTATTTTGATATATTAAATTTTATATGCAATTCTTTTTAATAATTATTTAAACCAAGCTTTCTAAAAAGCTAAACTACAGAAAAGTAATATAGTTAATATATTAAACTTTATAAAAACTTTTTTGAAGTATTGTATATGTTAAATATTGTAATAAAGTTAAAAAAGAGTCACAGCTTTGTGATAACAATTTAAAAAATACTTTGGGACTATAGAAAAAGTAGTCAATAAAAGCCAAAATTTTTTATTAAGTAAACAACAAAGTTGAATATATTAGTTCTATACAACTATAAAACTTACAAGAAATACTTACAAAGTTAAGAACTCCCAAAAACTAAAAAGTTGGTTTACTTAGAACTTCTATTTTTTTTAAAGAAAATTTTATAAAAGTGAACAATTCATTTATCTTTTCTTAAAGATCAATATATAAAATTACCAAAACAGTCAGCAGTATTTACTTTCTAAATAAGATTATTAATGATGTAAATTAAAATAATATAGCAATACAAACATGACTATACATATGCCTTGAGCTGCTAAAAACTTGTTAAATACTGCTCTCAGACTAACTAGTGCCTTAAGCTAACTCTTTATAATAAAGTTAAATTTTTTTCTTCTTTTGGTTTTTTGTTAAATAATTTAAATAAATAAAAAAATAGTAAAGTAATTTTTATTTAGTATAGTTTATAATTTTTAAAAGCTTAACACAGACTTGTTATTATCTGATATTTGTAAATTGCAAGTTTTATTTCTAACAGGTTTAAAATTATGACTATTTTATTTTTTGTGAATTGCAAGTTTTATACTTTTCTTTTTTTTTATTTATCTTTTTTCATTTTTTTATTTCTTGTTTTGTATCTTTTATTGTTTACTTCTGTATTTTTGTTTTTTTATATATAACTTTTTTTTTTGTTTTTTTGCTTCTCTATAAGAAGACATCATCAGATTAGTAATATTCTATTATAGGATAGCAGTCAGACAAGCAGTTTACCTCTTTTTGGAATAGTGTAACAGATTACACTTAGATATTAATAAGATGGCAAAATAATGCTAGACTTAAGTATTAGAAAAATTTTATATAATTTGTATAGTTTTAAGAATTTTAATAAAGTACTAATGTAACTGCTTAAGTTTAAAAAAAAAATATATATTTTTTATATATTAAGAAAATAATACTAAATTTTAAAATTTTTAAATTATTTTCTTAAAAAGGTATAATGACTTAGTGAAGTAAATAAGTTGACAACCTTTCAAGTAGCAGATTGTAAGTTTAAAACCTATTAAAGACAAAATTTAAAAAAATTTATCTGTATTATAGCAACAGAATTCTGTTAATTAGTTGGAATAAAATATTTGTAACTCTAATTATACTAGCATAACTAACAGGTTAATAAGTATTTATATAATCTTGATTATGCAAAAAATGCAAATCAGTTTTGAATAGTGCATACTTAAAATAAGTTCTTGTAACTGTATAAATTTATAGAATTAAGAAAAACTAAAATCTATTTAATAAGACTTAAGTAGTAAAATAATATAAATCTTTGAATAGTTTAGCAACTTAGTAAAGTGAATAAGTTATCATACCTCCAAGTAGTAGGTTGTGAGTTCAAAACCTATTGTCAGTGAAATTTGGATAATCATCTATGTAATATATAGATAGTATTATAGTGATAGCATTTTGTCAATCAGTTGAGATAGGATATCTATAACTATAGTCACACCAGCATGACTGGCAGGTCTGAGGCATCTGTATAATCTGTTATACAGAGAAATGCAAACTGGTACTGAGCAGTATAAATTTAAAATAAGTTCTTAGGCTATATAAATCCATAGAACTAGAAAGCTAGAGCCTATTTGAAAATCCCAAGCAGAAAAATAATATAGATCTTTGATGGTACTATTGTAAAAGCTATACCTAGGAGATAGATACCAATGTGAAGGATTCAGGCAGGCAAGAACCTTAGATAAGAGGTACCACCAACCAGATTACAGATTTTGAATCAGAGAAAAAAAATATTAGGCTGGCCTCAATATACCAAGAACAGATTACAGTTTTTTTGAGCTATCTGGATTGAAAGTCTGGGTTCAAAGCAGAAATATACTAAAAGTACTAGGGATATGCTATGAAGTCAGTACTAGGGTCTGAGTAAACTCTGTAAGGGTAGCCTGTGTTAGTATTCTAAAAATAGGTAGATAGTTAATAATAAGAGGCCTTCTGCACCTTACTGGCAGGTAATGTATTCTAAAATGTGTAATGGCCTAGGAACCAGTACAAAAATAGTAGGTAACCATACTGCTTAAACAGTATACTAGTTAAATATATATAGGGAGTAAGTTGGAAATTTCAATATAACAGGGCAGATGATCAGAGGGTTTAAATAGATAATCTTCTAATAGGTTATAGGTATAGTATCTAGTATAGAACCTTAGAGCAGACTATTTAAATAAGCAACCAAAAGTTGTATACATGACTAGTTGTACTCTTATCTCTGTAAAAATAGTTGTAATAGCTAACCCAATATAAGTCAATAAAGTATTGCCACAAATATAGCCTTTAGCAAAAAAAATAAAAAATATATATAAATCTTTGACAATACTATTATAAAAACTAAACCTAGAAAATAAATACTAATATAAAGAAATCAGGCAGATAAGAATTTCAAATAAGAGGTATTACTAACTAGATTGTTAAAAGTTTTGAATTAGAAAAATAAATATTAGATGTTAGAACTTTAGTATATCAAGAACAGGTTATAGTTCTATTGGGCTATCTAAATTGAAAGTTTAATAACAAAACAAAAGTATACTATAAGTACTAAAGATATATTATAAAATTAGTACTGAAATCTGATTAAACTTTATAAAAATAAGTTTTGTTAATATTTTATAAAAAGTAAGTAGACTAGTTAACAGAAGGGCCTTCAGAGCTTTATAGTTAGGATATATATTCTGAAATATATAATAGATTAACAAATATACAGAAAAAAAGACCAAAATTAGGTTAAATAGCATTTAGATATATGTGAACTTGTGTGCTATCTGTTAAATATAGTATAAGAATTAGTGTTTAAGTAATCTTCTAGCAGATTACAAATATAGCAGCTAGTATAAAAGTTATAAGCAGACTATTTAAATAAATAGCTAAAAGCTGTATATATAGCTAGTTGTATATTTATCTTGTACAAGTTATATAATCATAATTAAAATACAATAAATGTAGTAGATATTAATAATCAATAGTTTTAGCAAAAGCAAAAAAAATTATTTTAAAGTTTAAAAAATATAAAATTTAATATACTAGTATAATATAATTTTATATATAAAACAAAATTACTTAAAATATAAAATTAATATTAATTAATAAAAACTAAAAACTTTTTTGTAAATTCTTTTACACAAAAAATAACAAAATCTGTTAGTAATAAATTACTAATAATTGGTTATTTTATTAAAATAACTAACTTTAATATTTTAAATAAACTTATTCAGCTTACAATTTTATATATATTCTGAAAGTTATAGTTCTTTAACTTTCAAACTTGTAGTTTAATACTGCTATAACAGTCTTTGGTCTTTGTAATTAAAATTTTAATTATTCTTTATTAACTATTTTTTTAATTTATAATATTGTTCTAATAAAAGTTATAAAGCACTTTTTTTAATTAAAACAAGTTTAAAAAAAAGCTTATAGCTTCAAAATTAACAAAATTACAACAAAAAATTACTTTAACTTCTTTACTGTTTTTTTACAAAATTATTTTTTTCTTATCTTAAATTTTTATTTTTACATATTTTTTATATAAGCTTAAATTATTTCTAAAATTAGTTTTATTTAATATTATATTGTGTAAATTAAATAGAATTTTCTTTGTTATAAAATAATTTGTATTAATTTACTAAAAATAAATTCTGTACTCTATTACACAATAGTTACTATAATATATAACTAATTATAACTTTGTGTTATATTAGATATACTAACTACATTAGCCACACTTGTGTTACTTAAGTTATACAAAGTTATACAAGCTATAGTAATACTTTTACAAACACAAATCTTACTCTGTAACAAAGTTAATAATTATAACTTTATTTTAAAATTTTATATTTCAAAATTTTACTAAGCAAGACAAGTTCAGTTTTCTAAATAATGTTATCTAAAATGTTAATTTTAGTAAGCTTTAAATCTGATTCTATTAATTTAAACTATTTTTATAAAAAATTTTAAAAAAGTTTTAGTATTAAGAATTATGAAAATATGTTACAAATTCTGAATCCTTTCAACTTATCCAAATTGCAAAAATAAAATGCATAACTGATTTATATATTTGCTATATTATCAATACAGTTATTATTTCACTATTAAATACTACTCACATAACATTATTATTAACCAACTTATCTGTACAAAATTTTTACTCAACACATTGGTCTTGTTAAGCTCAAAGCAAACTTTGTTACATAATATCTTCTAGTACCCTATTACATTCTCAAATCTATAATATTAAACATATTTGGAATATTCAACTACAATACCACATCTCCAACCTTCTTAAATAACTTAACAATTCTGACCTACTAGGCACATCTACTTGTATACAAATTCAATAACTCCAAAACAACCTCTGGTCTTCTACTGATATTTTTTTATTCTAAGCTAATTATTGATGCATTTAATCACTTAATCACAAACTTCAAAATAATACAACTTATTAAATACATAAGCTAAATTTTTTTAATTAGCCTAATCTACAATATTCTATATATTCTAAATAATAGAACTATCTTTTTTAAATCTCTTTTTTTTTCTTATCCAAAATATTTTATTTTCAAAAAACAACTTAGATATTATAACCTTCTTTTTCTGTATCAACTTACTACTTATAACAATTTATATTTACTATACTAGCAACATATTTTATTCAAACTTAACAAAATTCCAAAAGATGTTATACTATAATGATTTACTACTTTTGAAAACATTACTACAAGTCACTCTTACTAACACATTCTATATAATTATTATAACTTATCTTTTGTAAATTACTTTTGCTACTCTACTAGTCACTTCATTTTTAATACTAATCTTGGCTACTCACTATTTTTAATAATCAAATAATTATTAGTAAGGCCAGAAGGCATAATATATCTACTGACCTTATCTTTATTAACTACTGGTACTACTTATTTTAGTTTCAGTATTCTAATCTTTATTTTATTCCTTTTTCTACTATCATATTATGCACTAGATGCCATCTTAATTCAAATACAATTGCTAACAAATATACTATTTTTATTTCTACTAACCTGGCTACTAAGTTACTTTGTTATATCAATTCTAACAAAACTCTTAACCTTTATATAAACTTTCTTGATATTGTATATTTTGTTATTTTTTTTGACATCCTTTACATATTTTATTATCTTTTTTACTTACAATTAATCTATAACAACTACTTTTTATTTTTGAAATATATTAACTTTTTAATAACCTTTAGACTATTACTAATTCAAATTACAATCTATCATTTATTTTATTTTACACTAATGGTTCTGTTATTAATCTTGATATCTTGCAATACTCTATAAGCATAGGTTGGATTCAAGTTAATAACTCTACAACTATTAACATATTTCAAATACAAATTAAACTGTAATTATGCTTTTTCAAAGCTAAAATACTTACTATTCTTCTAGCAATTATTACTACTTCTAGACATTGTTCTGTTCACATATTTACTAATTTACAATCAGTAATTTCTAAATATTATAATATTTGTCAATCAGCATCTACTCTTACTTATACTTATACTTTATATTTCTCTATCTGACAAACTCTTATTAACTTTATTAAATCTTATAAAATTCATAAAGTTACTGCATACTAAGATGACTCATTTAATAACCTTGCTAACCAACTTGCCTACAATTACCAAATATTACTTTATTTAATATTCTTAACTAATAATTTTTATAACCTTAATTATACTTCTTTTATTAATAAATTCTTTATTGAAATTATTATATGATACTTTATTTAAACTATATGCCAAGCCTACATTATAACACTTTGAACATCTTAACATTATTTTTAACAATGGTCTACTATTGCATCTAATATTAACTAAAAAGCTATATAGCTTTATATTAACAATAATCAAAAAATTTTTAAATTTGCTTATAGCTTTTATTCATTTACTTTGAAAACCTTTTGAGTTAAAATCCTTACAGATCAACTTTCTGTTTCTCATACTCTTAATAAATGCAACTTTTTTCTTTTTTACTTCTGTTATCAATGCAACTAAATCAGCTTTTCACTTTATTGAACTATCTGCTCTTCAACTCAAACAATTTACCACTTAATTTCTAATTCTCTTAATAGTATTTTAAATACAACTATTATTGATATGTCTGCCAATTTTGTTTCTGATTTATATACTGAAATTTTTATACTTAACAGTTTCAAATTGCACAACTTTTCACATATACCTTTTCTTATTTCTATCTTATTTGGTTTAGTTTCTACTAATCTTATTTCTACTATTCATAATGCTTCTATTTTTTATTATACTCCTACTATTTTTTCTATCAAACTTCTTCTTTATTTAAATCAACAAATATACAAAAAGATATAGATTCTATACTGTATTTCATGTTCTGCACAGTCTTAAATCACACTTTCTACTAACTTAACTTATAGTTATTCTTCTAGTTTACCTTTATCTTCTATTTCAATACTACAAATTATTACTAAAATTGATTTTTGAACTATCTAATAGATTAAATATCATACTTTTCTCTCTTATATTATTATTTAAATCTAAATCTAAATGAGTCTTGGTCACTCTTGTAGGTTTAGATTACAGATTATATATTTGAGTCTTTATTCTTTATATGTAATTTAAAAGCAAGCTTTTCTTTGTAAAAACTTCAATTAAATTTCAATAAAGTTAAAAACATAGCCTTACTGTTAATATTTAAAAAAAAAATATGTCACAAATATTATATTTAATACTTATAAATAAACAATCTAATAATTGTATTATTATAGAACTTAAAAGTAGTATTAAAATTTGCTATTATATTCAAGCATCTGCTACTAGTACTACAGCCATTTGTCTATATAGAAAATACTATACAAATTTTATTTAAATAAAAATCTTATTTATGAACAACATTAAAATACTAATGTTATTTAAAAACCAAAAAATAAAAAACTATTTACAATAAATATTATTAATTTTACAGACTTTTTTTCTTACTTTTATCATCTTTACATTAACACACTTGTTCTAAGTATAATCAACTTATTAATTATAAAGTTATTAATAATAAATATTATCTAACTGCTGATGCCAACTTTCTAATAACAAATCATATTATTAATTCTAAACAAGGGCCCTTATATGTACTTCTATTTTATAAACTTGAACAATATTTAAACACATATTGCAATAACAATTTACTTATTTCTGAACTTAATCTCTTAACTTTTATTACTAAAATATAGCAAACAATATAACTACTTATATTACAAATATAATTATTAATAGCTTTACTCTATCTGATAATAACTAACAATACTAATAATAACTAATATAACAAGCATAACAACAACAATAAGAAGTACTCAAACAATCTAAACAACAATAACAGCAATGCAACAAAAATTATATGAACAATCATAACAGTTTTACAGTTAAGATACAAACCTAAACTTAACCTATTATTTGACTGATTAGCAAACTCTTTAATTACTAATAAAATAATAAATAATATCAAACTACAAACAAAAATATTATATAACCTATTTAACTTTCTTAAAGAACACTTATATAACTTTTATTCAAACAAAATTATTAAAAAGCTAACAAAAAATTACTATGCTCTTAAAGCTAGCTTTTATTTTTTTTATTTAACAAATAACTAGTGCTAAACTTAAATTCTTAACTAATTTAATCCAATAACATAATTTTAAAACTGACCAATCTGCTACAATTCTATTAATATTCTTTAAAAAACTTTTAAAAAACTTATTTATATATTTATCATTATACTTTTTACTAAACTTAACTATCAGAAGTATGGCAACCTAGTGAAGTAATCAGGTTGTCAACTCTCAAGTAGCAGATCCAGAGTTTAAATCTTAGTGTTAACAGAAAATTTAAAAATCCTCACTGTGTTATTGTTAACTGTTTCTTGCAATTGGTTAGGATAAGATACCTGTTATCTGTGCCACTTTAGCATAACTGGCAGGTTACATGGCATTTGTGTAACAGTTATATGAAATTGTCCTGTAAAACAAGGTTCTTAATTACATGAAAAAATACAAACTGGTATTAGGTAATGCAAACCTACAATAAGTTCTTGTGGCTATGTAAATTATAGGAACCAAATAAAAAAAGACAGAAGCTCACTTGGAAGACCTAAGTAGAAAGATAACCTGAATTTTCAACAGTGTTACTATAAAGACTAGACTTATAAAACAGAGCTAGAACTTGTAAAACTGAACAAATATGTCAATCTTTAAAGAAGGACCAGATGAACCAACCAGGCTGCTAAAATTTCTGAATTTTAGAAGAAAAGAGTACATGCTAACAAACATGTAAACCAGAGGTGTATAGTTATTATTTACTTTTCTGGACTATCTGGAATAGCAGCTTGGTGGAACTTGAATTAAATACTAAAGTAATAAGGATATGTTGTAAAGTTAGTATCAGAGTTGAGATAAACTCTATAAGGACATAGTAGTTTAATAGTATGCTTTAACTATTAGTATTGGTCTTGGCTATAGCAATACTAGATTAGCTGTAAGAATAGAATACAAAAGATTCTGAAAGGTTTAGTACAAAGTTAAAGGTTCCAAAGAACTGCTTTAAAAACTTAGTGGTCATGGCATATTTTCATCAGCATTAGCCAAGATCATTGGTAAACAGAGGTAGATGAATAAATATGAAAACTAGAGTGGTTAAATAGAGAATCTACAAGTAGGTTTCAGATATAGCAGCTAGTGTAGAACCTTCAGGCAGACTAAACAATAACTAAAGTTGTATAAGTGACTAGTTGTATATTCTTTCTATAGTTGCTCTTTGTAGTTGTAATGCAACTATTAGCCAAATATACTATCAATAAAATCTTGGGTCACAAGTACTCACCTTAATATTTAAAAAAAAAAAACAAACTAAACTTAACTATTCAAAAATTTTTACTTCACTTGCTATTATTCAATTTTACAAAACTCAAAACTGTCTACAATTTTGTATTATTTAGCCTAACTTTACCTATTTGTATTAACAACTATCAAGCTATTAATTATATAAAATTTATAAAAAATATTAAACTTAGATCAAAAAAATTTAAAATTATTAAAAGTTACTAGTTATAACAAAAATTAACAATATCTCTTTATTAAAATAAATAACTATTTTAATATTCAACTTGAATTTAACATTTTTAAAACTCTTTTTATAAATAAATACAATATTTCTTCTCTAAAAAACTTATTTTTTCATTTTAATAAATTGTTTAAGAGTTATTTTTCTATACAGCTAACAATACACTACTGCTATTAACAAACCAAAGTATTAAATTATTTAAAATACCAATTTAGACAATATTTTATTAAACACTTTAAAAAACTTCTATCTCTATTCATGAATTTACAAAATTAAACAATTTACAAAAACAATATTATAAAACTTTTAAACAAGTTAAATATTATATATGCACAAATCACAAATGCTTCTATCTTCAATCTATTGAAATACTAAAAAAAAAGAAAAACTCAATTATAACATAATATATTCATATTTACAAAACATATTTTTAATAAATTATATTAAAAATATCTTAAAAAAAGATAATGAATTATGAAATAAACTTTACCTTAATTTATTTGTTTTTTAAAAGCAAATATGAAGCAATATTTTAAAAACAAATTTTTACTACTATTATTAATAAACTAGCAACAAAAGCAAAAAATTATATTTGTTCTATCAATACTGTTAAAACCAATTCTAAATAATATAGCTTTTACTTTTATTAATATCTAACTATTTATTAAAATGTTGCTACTCAAAACTATAATATAGACAAATAGACAAACAACAAGTAATAGATTTTCTTATTATCAAACTTATCAATACAAACTTCTTTGCATGAGTAATTATATACTTTGACTATACATATAACAATTTATTTACTTACTCTAAAATAGTTAAATTTTATAAAGAAAAAGCTTTCTTTAAAACAGAAACAATCTTTTATAACAAATTCAATATTAAATTTAAGGGTAGAGAGTATATAGATTATTTTTATATAGTTTTATATAGTATTTTGAAATTTTTATATAAAATTGAAATATACTACTTATAAATCTTTTTTAAATTACAACTAATTTTTATTAAAATTTTACAAAATATAAATAAAATAATTTATTTATTATGATAAAATTTTAAACTATTATTATGTTTAAAAAATATATACTTATATATATCACAAAGTTTTTCTAGAACAGCTCAAAATTTTCTAAGTAGTACAAGAGTACTAAATTTGATTGGTTAATTTATGTAATCCTATAAGTTAATTTAATTAATAAATTTTTATATTTAATTTTTAAAAAGTTATATCTTACTGAATTTTTAATTAAATTTAATAATTTTACTATTATTAAAATTAGAAGGCCTGTTCTACAAACTTTTTTTATAAATTAATATTAGTTTACTTAATATAATTTTTTATAAAATTAAATATAAAAAAATTTTACTATTAAGTTTATATATAATTTTAATATATTATCCTCTATCTTTAAAATTCTTATCTTTATAGCACTAATTCAAATTTTTTAATATAAAAAGCTAATATAAGAAAATAATTAGATAAAATATTAAAAAATAAATATAAAATATCAGTTTAAAATTATAAAAAAATATAATAATATTATATTAAATTTTATTTATTTATTTAATTATTATTTTTTTTTTTTGATGTTAAGATGACCTCTTTGGTTTTTTGACTTTTATTAATTACTTATTGGTATTGTGGTTCAATGAACCACTACAGGAGAGCATACAATTGGCTACATGTATAACTTTTCTATATTACTTATTTAAAGAGTCTGCTCAAAGGTTCCTTATCAATTGCTATACCTAACACCTCTGCTTGAATGTTTCACTTTAAACCCTTTGAATCTGTAACTTGTATTAACTTATTGGGTCATACCCAGATGCCCAGATAATCATCTCAATCTTAGGACTAATTTATTCTCAAAGTAAACCTCTCAGAGCCTTTTGTACTCATTTTTACAGCTAATCTAGGTATTGCTATAGCAGAACCAACATTTGCAATCAGGCTAATCATTAAACTACTATGCTCTTGTAGAGTTTACTTAGATCTCAGCATTTACTTTACAGCATAACCTTAGCATTTTAGTATACTTTTGCCTTTTTACCAAACTCCTAATCCAGATAGTCTGTATAGAACTATGACCAGTCTATCAGTATATCAAGTTGGCTCAATATTCTTTTTCTTTAGTTTGTTCTGGCAGCCTAGTTGGTGGTATTCCCAAAACTCCTAATCTGAAGGTTCTTGCCTGTTTGGCTACTACAACTAGGTACTACAATCTTGGTATCTGTTTCCTTAAGCTAGTCTTTACAGTAGAGCTGTCAAAGATCCAGCTACCTCTCTACTCAGGTCTTCCTAAATAGACTTCTTGTTACCTAATTTCAATAGATTTACATAATTACAAGGACTTATCTAGTGTTTGCACTGCCTGATTTGTCAGTTTGCATTCTGTTGTTTAATTTTATACTTATACAGATGCCTCATAACCTGCCAGTTATGCTAGTGTAACTGCCATTATAGGTATCCTAACCTAATCATTAATAACAATTGTCGTAATATGAATATTACATAGGTAATTATCCAAATTTTTGCTATCAATGGGATTTGAACACCCAACCTACCACTTAGGGGGTTGACAACCTGATTACTTCACTAGATCACCACACCTCTATTTATTTAATTATTAATATTCAAGTAAAAACTTTATATATATAGAATTATAGTTCTAAAATTAAAGATTTTAAACCATATTTGTGTTATATAAAAACATCTAATGTGATATTATACACTCTATTTTCTATAAGTGCAGTAGCTAATTATTTCAAATTAGATTTTAGCTAGGATAGATTTAATAAAATGTTTGAGTAATTGTCTAAACATTAGTAAATACAGATAATTAGTAAGTAACTCTGTAAAAAACATTTGGTAATATAAAAATTAGTATTAATAAATAGAAAAAAAATTGTAATATTCTTCTATATATAATTATTAACAATCAAATTTAGGTGAGCTTTGGCTACTCCAGTTGGTTTAGGTCACAGATAAATTAGTCTAAGCTTCTATTCTTTCTATAATATTTTAAAAGCAGAATTGTACTTTATATAAAATTTTAATTAAATATTTAATAAAGATAAAGACATGGCCTCACTATTAATATTAAAAAAAAAATAACAATTGTAATATTGTTTAAAAAATTAGATAAGATTGGTAAACTAATTTTGATATGTTTGAATTTTGATATAATATTACAAGATTGTTTCTATTGGTGTTGAAATATGTTATAAATAAATCAAAATTCTTGATAAAACCAGTTTAGTAAATTGTTTAAAAAATAAAATAAGAATGTGTCTGTTTGTTTACTAATAAGTATTTTAATGTATTTATAAGTAGTAATAAAGTAAGTTTCAGTAATAGTATGTAAAATATATTTAAATTAAGAATTTGGAAAGTTAAGCATAAAATTTAGAAGAATATTTAATAAAGTTATTAGTATTATATTAGTAATTTTGAGTGAAATTAAAATATTATATATTATGCTTTTAAGTAATTAAAGAATATTTTAAATATTATTAGAACATAAAAATAAATAAAGTGTGTCTTTAGTATTTGTATAATAAGAGCAGCTTGGTGTAGTATAAAGATATAAATAGCAGATGTTAAAGTTTTGTATAGTAGGTAGATTATACTAAAATTTAAAATTTAAACTAAAATAAAGATAATATAAGATGATTAATATAATTATAAATAAATTTTTTTTCTCTTAAGCAGTCATGCTAGTGTTTTATTAAGATTTTAAAATTATATTTGCAATTACATAAATATTCTTAATAACTAAGCCCAGCATTAGGTCATCTTAATGATATCTAAGTGCAATCTGCTGTATTACTTTAAACAAAAGTAAGCAGCTCATCTGACTACTTAATGTTCATAATAAAAGGGTTTTCTTCTTTCTGTAACAAGCTCTAAAATTATCTTCTGTGCTTCTTTTTTAATTTGTTTTTTTCTTTTTTTCTTCTATTTTTTGCTGATTTGGTTTTTTTTTTTTACTTAATGCTTTTCTTTTCTTATTTTTATTCTACCTATTATTTTTTTATTTTTTTCTAATTTATTAATTTTTTTATATCAAATTCTGTATACTTGTTTATAAAATATATTCTAGGCCATTCTTGCTATTATATTTATAAACTGCTGCCTTGATTTTGTGCTTAGGAGCTGTTTTAATCTGTTTTGTGTTTCTTTTAGAATAAATTAGTATCTCTCTTGTTTTTACTTCTTTTGCTTTTATTTTCTCAAAGAGTACTATATATAGCACATATAAAGAAACTTGACTTTTTTTTTTCTTTTAGTCTCTTTTAGGCTATTATAATAGTTAGTTTTTTTATTTTTTTTAAAGATTTTTTTGTTTTTTATATACTGCAAAATGTGTCTATATTTCTTTTATTTTATATTAACATACTTGGTACTCTGTTGTTATATATATATCTGGTCTTCTTTTGTTAAGTTCTTTCAGGATTAAAAGTTTATCTATTATATATTTTATAAATACATTTCTTCTGATATTACTTTTTCTTGCTATGCAGTATACTTCTTTAGATATCTTCAAAAGTATATTCAATTATAAATTATAATTTCTGTTTCTGGTTCTAATTCTCTAATTGCTTTTATTTTTTTTTATTTTGCTTTTAATTTTGTGTTTGTTATTAACTTGCAAAGTAATTTTGCTGATATATTAGTATATTTGCTTTTCTACTCTAAGCAGTATGCTTTTTCTTTGCAACTAACTTTTTTGGCTTATATTATTTCTTTACTTATTGTATTTTTTTTTACTAAAATATTAACTTTATTATTTTATCTATTTTTAAACTCTGAATGTTTTTGTTATAATAAGATTTCTAATTTTTATTATCTATATTGCTTTTTTTTTTTTTTTAAGAATCTTATTTCTGTCTATTTGTTCTAAACCTTTACTAATGTTTCTTATTGCAGCATTGCTATCTGTATATATTTTTATTTGTTTTTTCTTTAGTACTATTAAGATTTCTGCTTATATTATTACTAACTCAGCCATTGTTAATGTTTGCCATCTTTTTAGACTTAGTGCTAACTCTTCTTCTAGTCATTCTTGTGCTTTATTTGTTTGTATCTACTTTATGTCTATACTATTTTTAATTTTTGTATTTTTTTTAGTCTTTAAAATTTTTTTTTCCTCTTAAGCAGTTATGCTAGTACTTTATTAAGATTTTGAAATTCCATTTGCAATTATATAAATAACCTTAACAACTAAGTTCAGCTACCCTAATGGTACCTAAGTGCAACCTGCTGCATTACTTTAAGCAGAAGTAAGCTACTTATCTGATTACTTAAAGTTCATAATAAAAGGGCCTTTTTCTTTCTATGACAAGTTCTAATATTGTCTTTTATGCTTTTTTTCCGATTTGTTTTTCTTTTTCTTTCACTTTTATTTTTCTTTTTTTTTATTATTTGCTGATTTAGTTTTTCTTTTTTCCCTTGTGCTTTTTTTTTTTTCTCTCTTCTTCTTTTTATCATAGCTGTTATTCTTTTATTTTTTTCCCATTCCTTAATTTTCTTACAACAAATTCTTTATACTTCTTCATAAAATGTGTTCCAGGCCATTCTTGCTATTATACTCATAAACTGCTATCTTGATTT
Source organism: Cetraspora pellucida (assembly GCA_910591915.1). Lineage (NCBI taxonomy): Eukaryota > Fungi > Glomeromycota > Glomeromycetes > Diversisporales > Gigasporaceae > Cetraspora > Cetraspora pellucida. The sequence goes on from CAJVQA010001888.1 coordinate 20,347, forward strand.
TGTACTTGTTTCTTTTAGAATAAAACCTTTGATTAGTATCTTTTTTATTTTAATTTTTTTTACTTCTGTTTTTTCAAAAAGTACTATATATAACACATATAGAAAGATCTAAACTTTTTTTTTCTTTCAGTCTTTTTCAGGCTATTGCTATTATTACTTTTTGGATTTTTTTCTAAAAATTTCTTTGTTCTTTACATGCTGCCAGATGTAACTATGTTTTTTTTGTTTTATCTTGGCATATTTGGCACTTCATTGTAGTATATATATCTGGTTTTCTTTTGTTAAGCTTTTTTAGTATTAGAAGTTTATCTATTACATACTTTATAAATGCACTTCTTCTGATACTACTTCTTCTTATTATGCAATATACTTCTTTGGTTATCTTTAGTCTTTTTTAAAAGTATGTTTAATCATAAACTATAACTTCTGTTTCTGGTTCTAATTATCTAATTGCTTTTATTTTTTTTTATTTTGCTTCTAATTTTGTATTTATTATTAATTTGCAAAGCAATTTTGCTAGTATGTCAGTACATTTGTTTTCCCACTTTAAGCAATACTCTATTTCTTTGCAACTGACTTTTTTAATCTGTATTATTCTTTTACTTGTTGCATCTTTTTTCACTAAACTATTTGCTTTATCATTTCATCTATCTTTACTATAACTTTTGATCTTAAAAAACTCTATTTGAATATTTTTTGTCATAATAAAATCTCTAATTTTCATTATCTATATTGTTTTTTTTTTTGAGAATCTTATTTCTATTTACTTGTTCTAAACCTCTGCTAATGTTTCTTATTGCAATATTGCTATCTGTATATATTTCTATTTGTTTTTATTTTGGTACTGTTAGGATTACTGTCTATATTGCTAATAACTCTGCTATTGTCAATGTTTGCCATCTTTTTAATCCTACTGCTAACTCCTCTTTTGGCCATTCTTGTATTTCATCAATTTGCACTTATCTGAAATCTATACTACTTTTACTTCTTAATTCTTCTTTAGTCTTCATATTTGCTATTTTATTTGTGTATATTGTATATTTGTTTTTGTTTCTTATTATGTTTCTTCTTAGAACTTCTATCATTTTTTGACTAATATTCTTTTTTAAATTTTGTCATTTGACTATTTCTACTTTTAGCTCTTCTATTGTTCTTAGCTTTTCAAGCTTTTGTTTTTTCATTTCTGGCTTATTTTTTTTGTTGCTTATATTATTTGATTCATTGTTATTCTCTTGTTGTTATCTTTTTTTATTAATGCATCTGGGATTATACTTATTTTGTTATTTATTCTTATCCACTACTGGCAACTATTTTCTAAATGTTTATTATTTTTTGTACAACTCTTACATCTGTTAATTTTAACAGCTAATTTATTTTTTTTATTTTGTATTTACCAATGTTCTATTAGTATTTTTTTCTTTTTCATTTTAAATATCTTTTCTAACTAGTGATAATTCTGTATACTATGTGTTATTTATTCTTTCTTTTTTTTATTTTCTAAAATGTACTCTTATTTTATTTGCATTGCTTGAGTATTTTGTCTATTGTTCTAAAACATTTTTTAACCTTTTTGCTTTCTAGTCTGCTAAGCACTTCTAGTTCAATTGCTTTGAATCATTCTGTTTTTTTTCTCTTATATAATAAATCTTGGTAACTTTTTAGCTATTGCTATATGATTAGTCTTTCTTCTCTTATATCAAGCAGTTGATTAAGCCTGCTTCATTTATTCTAGTTCTACTTCTTTTTTATAAACATGTATCTATGAGTTCTTTTACTTTAGTTCTATATTCCAGTATTGTTTATAGATTATCTTCTGTTCTTATATTTATTAAGCCTTCTTACTTTTAAACAAGCTAAATTATTTTTTCAATCTTCTATATTTTTTTGATATCTCTTCTATTTTTTATATATTTTCTATAAGACTGCTCTTTGGCAATCTTGTATTATTTTTAATTTTGTTAACTGTTCAAGACTATTTTGTTTATTTAGTCTTGCTAGTAGGCTACTTATTTGTTTTATTAACAATTCTTGTTATAATGTTTTGCAACTTTTAAAATCCTTGTGCTCCATTATGCAGTTTTTTAATATTTTTTGCAGATTGCTTTTTTGCTTTGCCAAACTTATTATCAGTTAGTGTATTTTGTTTATGCTTTTTTCTAACATTTTTATTAGTTGTAGCATATAATTTAATTTTAGTATTATTACTTTATTGTTTATATATGCAATTTGGCTTATTGTTATTTTTTTGTATCTAAGATTTCTTATTATTTGGCTAATTATTTCTTTAGCTTTTTTCTTTACTAGTACTTTACTTATTCTATTATTTAGTCATATTGCTAGTAAGCAGACTATTTTGTTTTTTATTTCTTCTATTATTTTGTTTTTTCTAAAAAATATTTCTTTTTCTTCTTTCTTCACTTTTATGTTTATTATCAACAGCTTTGATTTGAATCTATTTATTTCTATGTTATTCATTTTAAAGAATTCTTTTGCTATCTTTAATATGTCTATTAGTTGTTCTTTACTGTTTGCAATTCATGTTGTATTATCTGCATATGCAATTGCTACTTGGCAGTATCTTGTGATGTTGCTGCATTGCATACTTTTTCTGATTTGTTGCTCTACTATATAATCTAAACTTTTATCTTCTTGTATTTTCTTTAATAATAGATCATAAAAAAGTCATTATATTAATAGAAATATTACTTTACCTTGATCTATGCCATCTTCTGCTATTATTTTTTTTGTTAGATCATGAGCTATAATAATTTTTAATTGTCTCTTATCAAACAAGTTTAAAATATATTTCATTGTTCTTTTAGGTATTTTGACTCTTTGTAATGCTAGTTCCAAACTCTTTAGTAAAACTGAGTCAAATGTCTTTTTTATGTATTGTAAAAGTATTCATATTTCTTTATCCTTCTCTTTTGCTTCTTTCATTATTATATTAAGAATATGTATTGGCTGTTCTGTCAATTTGTCTAAAAGTCCTGTATAATTTAGTTTTTTTAGTATTTTTTTTCTATAAACACTTTGGCAAGTCTTTTTGTTATTACTTTTGTTACAACTTTTCTGAAAGTTTTTATTTGTACTATTGGTCATATGTTGTTTAAACTATACCTCTATTCAATATCTTTGGGTATTGAATAAACTTATGCTATCTTCTATTTGGTTAGTATCTTCTCTACTTCTAGACATAGAACTGCAAAGCCTCTAAATACTTTTTGTGTTTTCTTTTTTGCTTACTTTATCAGAATATAACTTATACCTGATATGCCTGAAGCTGTTTCTGTCTTTAGTTCACTTAGTATTTTTTTTTATTCTTTTTCTTTGATTTCTTTTTTGACTTCTGTATATTATTTTTTTTTTGGTATTAAGGTGACCTCTTTGATCTTTTGACTTTTATTAATCACTTATCGGTATTGTGGTTCAATGA
>CAJVQA010001889.1:0-23780 GCA_910591915.1 Cetraspora pellucida
AATAAAATACAAAAAAAAAGTTAAAAAAACAAACACAAAAAAAAGAAAAAAAAAAAAAAAAAAAAAAAAAAAATTTTTTTTTTAAAAAAAAAAAAAAAAAAAAAAAAAAAAAGAAACATAAAATTAAAAAAAAAATCAAAAAGATGGAAAGAAGTATATAAGTTATAAAACCACATTAGAGAGAAATAGTACATGGAAGTTAAAGAAAATATTGAAGAAAAGAAATAAGAAGAGGTGCTAAGAAAACTCAAAACAGAAACAGCTTCAGGCATATCTGATATAAACTATATACTAATCAAATAGATAAAAAAGAAAATACAAGAAGTCTTTAGAGTCTTTGTTAATCTCTGCTTGAAAGTAAAAAAAATACCAACCAAGTAGAAAATTACACAAGTTTACCTAATACTCAAAGATATAGAATAGGAATATAGCTTAAATAATATTTATCTAATAGTACTAATTAAAACATTTAGAAAAGTAGTAACAAAGGTGATGACAAAAAAGACTTGCCAAAGTTTTTATAAAAAGAAAAGTATTCAAGAAACTAAATTATATAGACCTATCAGGAAATTCAACAAAGCAGTCAGTACATATTCTAAACATGATAATAAAAGAGACAAAAGAAAAAAACAAAGAAGTATAAATACTCCTGCAAGATATAAAAAAGGCATTTGACTTAGTCCTATTCAAAAGTCTTAAATTAGCATTACAAAGAGTCAAGATATCTAAGAAAACAATAAATACATCTTAACTCTTTTTTATAAAAGACATTTGAGAATAATTACAGCCTACAGTTTAACAAAGAAAGTAATAGCAGGAGATAGAATAGATTAAAATGAAGTAATATTAATATTAATATAGTGCTTCTTTTTATGATCTATTATTAGAAAAAGTATAAGAAAATGAAAGTTTAGAGTATATAGTTGAATAACAGGTTAAAAAAAAATGCAATGCAATAATATCACAAGATACTGCCAAGCAGCAATCACATATGCAAATGATATAACATAGATTGTAAATAACAAGAGCTAGCTATTAAAGATTCTAGAAATAGCTAAGAAGTTTTTTATGATAAATGATATAAAAATAAATGAATCAAAATCAATATTAATAGTAATAAATACAAACATCAAGAAAAAAAAAAAAATTAAGTTTTAAAAAAAACAAAATAATAAAAGAACCAAAAAACAAGATAGTTCATTTCTTAGGAATCTGGCTAAACAGCAAAATGTAAGAAGTCCTAGTTAAGAAAAAAGCAAAAGGAATAATAAGCTAAACAATAAAAAACCTCAATTACAAGAAGATAATAATTAGTCAAATAGCATATATAAACAATATAGTAATAATATCAAAGTTAAGTTATATGTTATAGTTAACAAAAATATCAGAAAAAAGGATAATGAAGTATATCAACTAATGATATGCCTGGCAAAACAAAAAACAGCTTATTAAGTACATTAGAAAATTGTATAATAGAATACAAAGATCTGAACAGTTGCAAAACATTGTGACAAGAATTAATAATAAAACAAATATAAGGTCTATTAGCAAGAATTAACAGAAAAGATAAATTAGAATAGTTAACAAAACTACAAATAACATAAGATTGTGTCAAAGAGTAGGATTAACTGAAGATATATGAAAATTAGAAAAGCTGTCAGAAGATAAAATATATTGGAAAAACAATTTAGTCTATTTGATAATAATTAAAGCAAAAGAGCTAAGAATAAGTATAGATACAGAAAATAAGCTATAAATAATAAGTGACTATGATTACAAAATAGTCAAACTACTTGAATATGATTGTGAAAAAGAAATGAAACCAAAATAAATAAAACAGATTTAATATATTTAAACCAACTATTCAATACAAAAAGTAAAAGACTAATTACATAACAGTAATTTAAAAGTTATAAAAAATAATCAAACAAAGATAAAAAAACAGAATAGTTCAAAAAAATAGAAAAAAAAGTGTTTAATGAACTAGAGAACAGAGAAGTTAAAAAACCTTTCAAGACAGACAAACATAACATACAAGCAATAAAGATCAAGTGAGAAAGTCTCTTAAAGGATAGAAAAAAAAAGAATAGATTTATATAATGCAAGAGATTACAAACAACTAAAAAAAATAATTAAGAAATAAAAGAAGATACTAATAGAACATTGGCAAATACAAAGTGTGACAGCAACTTAGTAACTGAAATCAGCAAATGCAATAGATGTATAAATAAAAAAAAAACAGTAAAAAATGGCTGTCAACAGTAAATAAGAATCAAAATAAGATAAAAATAGTTTTAAACATATTAATAATAAAAAGTAATAATATAATCAAGACTGCATTGACCAATTAATAGGGTATATAAGAACAGAAGAGTTAAAAAAAATAAATAAAAGTTAATAGAACTGAAAATGCTAGAGAATCTAGAAATAGAACTAGTTAAAAAGCAAAAATTAAAAGAGAATATTATTCAAAAAATAATAGAAATCATGAAAAAAAATGAACAAGTACTTAATATATATAAATAGAGTAACAAATAGATGAAACAAAGAAAAAGCAATAGATAGAAACATGGATATAGAATGAGTTTAGATAAGTAAAACACAAGATTGATCAGAAAAAGAGATAGCATTAGGAGCAAAAGGGTAACTAACATTAACTACAACAGAGTTATTAGTAATATGGTTAGCAATTTTAATTATACTAAAAAAAAAAAACTAGAGATATTTACAGATAGTAATACTGCAATTAGAAACATTAATAGAAGATTAAAATATAGAATTCTTAAGAGAAAAAATGCTTTTAAATAATGAAGATAATTGACTTAGTTAAAACAAAAAATATATGAATAAAGTGATTAAGATAAAAAACTATAATAAAGACAAATAAAATAATAAAGCTAATAATCTTGTGAAAAAAGAAACAACAAGCAGAAAGATAATATATTGTTATAGGATAGATTTCTATTATTGTATTATTTATTAGTTATAGTTGCTTTAATGTTTTAAATATTTTAATGCCTTAAGCTTGTGATACTGGTCGCTTAGTCTCTTAATAAAACCAATTGCTTAGTCTCTTAGTAAAACCAGTTACTTAGTTCTTTAGTGAAACTAGTCGCTTAGTCACTTAGTTACTTAGTGAAACCAGTCACTTAGTCTCTTAGTGAAACCAGTTGCCTAGTTCCTTAGTATAACTAGTTGCTTAGTCCCTTAGTGAAACTAGTCACTTAGTCCCTTAGTGAAACCAGTCACTTAGTCTCTTAGTCACTTAGTCACTTAACTTACAGATATATAAATCTCTAAAATTCTCCCAGATTAAAGCAAGTTCTATAACCAACAGTTCTCAAGAAACAGACAATTCACCTTCTTCTTTATTCTGTAATTTATATCCTGAATCCTTTAGGACAGGCGCCTAGAATCACTCTTCTTACAATTCTTTAATAAATGACTTTAACTACAAACTATTATATAATAATTATCGAACTACCTCAGAAATGGGTATAGTTTTTTAACAATGTCTAACAGAAACTATACTTCTCTTTTGGACACTGCATATACCCATAAGGGATTCCCTGTGCTGTATCATTGTTGTAGTGTGGAAATAAGAAGGCTTTCACTCTATAATATTTGGTGCCTTCTAGCAGAAATATAAAAATTTCTTGAACAAATCTAACAAATCTTCCCTGGTAGAAAAATAAAAAATTAGTTGATCATCATTTTTCTTTAATATCTTCATGAATTTTTAACCTATTTTCAAAATCTCACCTTTTTTAGATTCTTGAATGTTTTCTTTATATTTTTATATATAGGTTATTTAGTAACAAAATGCTTCCCTGATCTTTTATAAATCATTAAAGTTTTAACTCCCTTTTTGTTACAAACAATTTCTTTAAAATTTTCTTTTTTCGAATATCAGTACACAAACTTTGACCCTTAATATTTCACCATCCATTTATCTGTTTTGGATAAACTCATCTCTTTTAGATTCGTAGAAAGTTCCTCTATATTTTTTGTCTAATTATTAAGACCTATTAACTTAGTACGAACATCTAAAAAAAGATAAAAGAAAAAGAGAACAACAATTTTACAATAATGATTTTGAATACATTTCGTTTTTCTTTAATATCTCGATAAGTTTTAATTCTACAAAAAGATAACATATATCAGCATATTTACAGAAGACAGCTCTACAAATTTTATTATACTATATCATAATGTGAAAATGCTTCCCTGAACCACAAATCATTTCCAAAGTAGTGATGTCATTTTTTTACACCTATAAAATCCTTCTTTGAACTTAGAAGAGAGAAAAAAATAATAGATTTGAGATTTCTTTAAATCACCATAGAATGTTAACTACTAGACCAATTTTAATGTTTCAATTACTATTAAAATCATATAAGTCTGCTCTATAACTTTAATTAAGAACCCAAGATATAGTTACTTATTGCCAACATTATATTCGGGACATTTTTGTAAAAATGTATTCTTAGAATAATTTTCCTTTATTGTATCATATAGACAAAAACTTTAGAAATTTTTCCAAACCTCATGATACTAAATGACTTCAAGTATCTCATTTTTTTTTGGTTCTATACTGGTTAGAGATACCAAAAGAGATAATTACTTGACCATTATATAGAAGAGATATTGACATATTAACAAGAATATTCTTCATAACTATTAGTATATTTTGATTATAAGATTATTTTATAAAGATGAATTTTATTTAAATTTTATTGCTTGGTTTAGTTAGAATAAGACCTGGATATAGGTAGTTCCAGGCCTCTTTTTCTCAACAAAGAATATTTTCAAGACAGTTTGTTATTTCTGAACAAAATTGATTGATGATATATTTCTATTCTTATAAAAATAATTCCAAAAGATTTAATTTTATTATTCAAACTAGAAAGATTTTATCAAATACTCTTGGATATTAATGCTTAGAAGGTTCAATCATGTACACATTAATGAAAATATAAAATTAAATTTAGTTATCTTAAGGAAGACACAAACAATTTAAAATAATTATTCTAACAAAAACCCAGATGTATTGAAATAGTTATCCTGACAAAGATCTAGATGTATTGGAATAGTTATTCTAACAAAAACCCAGATGTATTGAAATAGTTATCCTAGCAAAAACCCAGATATATTGGAATAATTATCCTGACAGAGATCTAGATGAATTGGAATAGTTATTCTGACATAGACCCAGATGTATATTGAGTTATCTCAGCAAAATCCTGGATGTATAGGTCATAATTCCCCATAAATCAAGGTATAGATGTAAGGAATTATTTAAAATAATTGAAGAATACCCCAAGAGCCAAAGTGTAGGTGTAAGGATTCAACCCAAAATACAACAAGTTTATTTTAATATCCCAAACAAAAAGATTTATTTATTGATGAAAATTATAAATGAAGAACAGGAAGCTAGAACAGAAACATTAAAATGAATATAAAAGAAGAAAATACAAAAATAATTTTTAGATGTTTTTTGTTTTTTGTTAATATCTCTATAAGTTTAGACCATAAAAAGATAAATCATATGTTATTCTATTCGCAGAAACCTACTCTACATTTCTTATTATACTATATCTTAGTAAGAAAATGCTTATCTGATTTACAAATCAGCTCTAAAGTTATGATGCCATTTTTCAATATCTATAAAAATGATCTTTAAAGAAGTTTTAAGAAGAGAAAAGACACATTCAGCATTTCTTAAAATCATAATAAAATGATATCTACTGAACCAAAATTGGAAATTTAATAATTGTTAGAACTAGAAGGATCTCTTTTACAACTTTAATTAATGGGTCAAGGCATAAATACATGATATGAAAAGGCTGCAAAACCATCTTTTCTAGAAGTATATTTTTAAAAACAATTTTCTTTTACTGTACCACATAGACGAAAAAATTTTTGAAAATTTTTCTAATTGAATCAGACTATCTAATCTTTAAAGTTCTTATTTCTTTTAGGTTCTATAATGATTTTAGATACTAAAAGAGATTACTTTTAGACATTATATATATAACAATTATCTTATTATATCTTTTATTAGTTATAGTCTTCTCTTTTTTGCAAAATAATATAAAGTGATTGCTATATTCGTGAATAGTACTCTGGCAAGTACTAGCTTTATATTATTGAAATTTAAAGGCCATATATAGCTGTCAATAGTTTGATTATTAAGACTTTTCTTCCTCTGACTATACTCTATGGATATTTCTAAGTTTAAAAGTCTAATAATCCTTGTATAGGGTAAACATTTGTTATGCCTGATCAACATATACTGGACAATAGGATCTAGTTAAAAGTTGGTTCTATTGTTGTATCTTATAGTATCTAGGAGGCTATTGAATTTAAATTTCTTAAACATTTATTTTTTTATTTTTTTTTTTATTGGCAGAACCAAATTTTTTATTTTCTTTTTATATTTAAAATTTTCTATTACACAAATCATATGAAATCTTAAATTCTTATTAGATAATTAAATTATTTTATTGACATCCAAAAAGGGTACCAATTTGAAATTTAGTAATTATTCTAGTATAGATTAATAGTATAAGGCATATTACTAGGCTGTATAGGTTGTACATTCGAGACTGGCTAGGGTGAACTTTCTGCTAAGGAACAAAGCATAATAAGATCCTTGGCTGAAATACTAGAAATCATCATTATTTTATTTTTCTTCAAACTATTATACATATTTTTTTTAATATTATAGTATTATATTTTTATTTATTTTTAAAACTTTATATTTTATTATTATTATAAAAACAAAATAAAAAAAAAAATCTAATAACAAAACAAAAACAAATCTAAAACCTAATATCCAATAATCTATTTTTATTACTACTATTTTCATTTCTTCTTTCTTCTTTTTGTAATCTTCTCAACTCTTCTTCATAATTCTCCAACCTGACCTTTAACCTATTTCTTTCTTCTAACAACCTCGTATACCTCTGCTCTAACATCTACCCATCCTGCACTTTTAATATCGCATTTGATCTACACTCTTCTAACTTCTCTTCTAACCCTTGAATTCTTCTTCTTTGAGAGGCCACCAAACAAAGCAAACTATAGAAAATTTTTCTTGTTATTTAAAAAAAATATATATATAAATAAATATTTTTTTTTTCTTTCAATATTTACCATACATTCTCATTCTGAACCATATCCAAGGCCTTATACAAGGCATTATTGTCTCTACAATAAACTCAACAAACATTTCTTGACACATTGATTCTTGGTATTATTATTATTATTATTGTTATTGTTGTTGTTGTTGATTTTTTTTTTGAAAAAGAAGAAGAAAGAGATATAAAATTTTTCTTTTCTTTTTATGAACAATGATCAAATTTTTTTTTTTTTAATGAAACAAAATTAGGAACTGAAGAGAAATTAATTTAACAAATTTGGGAATCAATTGGAAATTGATTTAACAAATTTGGAATAACAATAATTTGTAAATCATATAATTACAAATAATTGGAACAGAAATTATTTTTAACTTTCTATAATAATTTAGAATTTGTAGAACAAATTTCTTTAAGGTGATGGAAATGTTATAGAATAGATTTTTATTATTGTATTATTTATTAGTTATAGTTGCTTTAATGCTTTAAACATTTTAATGCCTTAAGCTTGTAATACTGGTCACTTAGTTTTTTAGTAAAACCAGTCGCTTAGTCTCTTAGTTGCTTAGTCCTTTAGTGAAACTAGTCACTTAGTTGCTTAGTGAAACCAGTTATTTAGTCTTTTAGTGAAACCAGTTGCTTAGTCCCTTAGTGTAACTAGTCACTTAGTCCCTTAGTGAAACCAGTTGCTTAGTCTTTTAGTGCAACTAGTCACTTAGTCTCTTAGTCACTTAGCCACTTAACTTACAGATATATAAACTTCTAAAATTCTCTTAGGTTAAAGCAAGTTCTATAACCAACAGTTCTCAAGAAACCGACAATTTTCCTTCTTCTTTATTCTATAATTTATATCCTGAATCCTTTAGGACAGGTGCCTAGGATTACCCTTCTTGCAATTCTTTAATAAATGACTTTAACTACAAACTACTATGTAATAATTATCGAACTGTCTCAGAGATGGGTATAGTTTCTTGACAATGTCTAACAGAAGCTATACTTTCCTCTTGAACACCGTATATACCTGTAAGAGATTCCCTGTATTGTGTTATTGTTGTAGTGTAGAAATAAGAAGACTTCTACTCTATAACAATATATATAAGAAGTCAGTTGCAAAGAAATAGAATACTGCTTAAAGTAAAAAAAAACAAAAAAATAGACATGTCAACAAGACTTTTATATAAGCTAATAACAAATACCAGACTAGGTACAAAGTAAAGAGAAACAATAGTAATTAAGAGTTTAGAACTAATAACAGAAGTAATAATTTATGACTGGATATATTTTTGAAAAAAGCTGAAATCAATCAAATAAATATACTGTATAACAAGAAGAAGCAATACAAAAAGAAGTATCTTTATAAAATGCATATTGGACAAACTCTCAATATTAAAAGAACTCAACAAAAAAAAATCAAATTTATATATGAATGCAGAATACTTAATATATCATGACAAAATTAAAAAAACACAAAAGCATCTGGTAACATGTAAAGAACAATTAAAGTTCTAAAAAAGAATATAGAAAATATTTATCATAACAGTATGAAAAAGATTAAATGAAGAAAAAAAAACTAAAGTTCTTTTATCTTACATATTGTATACAACATTATTTGAAAAAACGAAAATAAAAAAAACAGAAATAAAAAAAATACTAATTAAGAGTCTAATTTTAAAAACATCTTAAGACAAATTAACACAACTCCTAGATACAAAAATAAGACAATAATTTGTAAATATATTAGCAAAAACAGTCTGGAATACCTTTTATAAACAAATCTGAAGAACATAATATGAAAAAATTAATGAATAAAAAAAAAAAGAAATAACTAACAAAATGAAAAAAAAAGAATTCAAATAAAAAGGCAAAGGCTAGTCAGCAAAAGATAGAAGAAAAAAACAAAAAAACAAAAGAGAAGGAAAAATGAATTAAAGAAGAAATCAGGAAGACAATTGTAGAGCTTGTTGTGGAAAGAGAAAGACTCTTTCATTATGACTTTAAGTAATTAGACAAGCAACTCTGTTTGAAGTAATGCAGCAGGTTGCACTTAAATGCTATTAGGATAGCCAGATGATGCTAGGCTTAGTTGTTAGATACATCTATGTAATTGCAATAGTAATTTCAAGAATCTTAAAAAGTACTAGCGTGACTGCTTAAAAAAAAACATTAGGGAAGTTCTATTTTGACCCGGGTCAAAATACCCTCTCCTAAAATTTAAGATTAGTGCGGGCCAAAACTATGTTGATAAAAACCCGACTGACATTAACGGCTCGCACTAACCCTAAATATTAGAAGGGTTATTTGATCCGGGTCAAAATAGAATTTCCCTAAACATTATACTAAAAATATTCAAACTACTCTAACGAAACCCTAATGATAAGTAAGAGTTTGATTGAGGCGTGAAAAACTTGGTTTGAGTAAATAAAGATCTAGACTATATCATAAGTCTCTTAATATAGAATTACTAAATTTAGTCTATGAATTTTACTTATCGGATAATTGAACCCTAATCGAGTTATTCTTTATTCCAAGTAAAATTTTTATATACGTAGTAATAAGATTCTAATTATGTTTACTATCTTTGTTATTTTTATATATAAATTATAATAGCACGGAAGATGATCTATTGGCCATTTAAATGTATAATTTAATAAATACATATTTTTTTGCAAAATTTTGTGTTCGCATAATATACAAAAAACTTTTTTAAAATTTGATAACCCATATATTGATTTTTATTTTTTATTTTTTTACTAATAAATAGTCAAATTTCAACCATAATCATCACCTATTTAGTATACAATCTTCATTTTATGATCTTGAAAATATTTATAAAGCTCCAAGGAACCAATTTCTAGACATCTTGTAATAAAAGATAAAGATTAATATAGTTAAGAAATAAGAAAAGTAAAACAAAATTTAACATTTTTTATAATAAAACAGGATATGATATAATTGAATCTTGAATATCTGCAAAAGAGACTTTCACATTATCACACAGATTTTTTAGTCCCTGCACGATTCTATTAGCATAATCGCTATAATATGAATTGTTTTCAAATAAGTCGGAATTATCGGTAATTGTCATTATTGCGTCCAATATTTGCTGTAATATATTTGATTCAAAATGAATTAGCAAATGTTAAATGATTAAATAATTAACCTTTATTAAATGCTTTGTCATATTCATTTAGTCACTTTTTTGCATTACGACGGATCTGTAAAATACCCCAAAATTTAAAATTTTGACCACTGATTGAGTAATCTAATCAATAGAATATTTGACTTCATGTGTTAACTTATATACTATTATTCTGATCAAACAATGATATCCATATTAGAAAAACGTAACAAAGCTAAAATTATTTTTAACAAGTGACGATAAATTCGAATGGGTTATCTCAACTGTACTGGTTGCGATAGTCGGAAACTAGGTTATACACATTGTTATTATAGATCGGAGTATCAATAATTTTTTGGGAAGGTCCAGCATTAGAAAACCAATAATAAAGTTGGACCCCAAACTTAAATTTGGGACCAAAAATTAATCAAATTTGACAAATGCGCCGTAATGGATTCACATAAAAGTATGCCGTACTTAAAACTATTCGTAAAAACGTGAAGCTCACCTGTTCTAAACGTCTAACAAGTGCAACCTTGTAATCATTAAAGTCCATATCATCTAACAAAGTAATCTTTTCCAAATTACCCTTTTCCGTGTAACTACCACTTACATTACTTGATGAATTATTATTTTTATAAGCATTCCAACTCCACATATCAGTACCACTTGATCCATTATCGGAGTAAATATTTGTCTGTGAAGGTTCGTCTGTAAATAAGTTGTTCGATGTATCCCTTGTATTATCATCATCAAACCAAGATTTACTGCTTGGCCTAGGCGAAACTGGAGAGGAAGCCACATCAGCATCAGTTTCCCAACTCCAATTATTAAAATTTACAACGCCACTTGATATTCTAATGTCATTGTCTAACAGCGGAATATCGAGTATGGTCGTTCTGCGTCTAGATCTTAATATGTGGTGAGGATTTTTTGACATTGATTCCGGAGCGAATAACCACGTTTTCACGAGATGTAAAGCTAGCAGAGGACATCCCATCCTATCATATGCAAAAACGCTACGTAACACAAAACAATATTCGGTCTCTGATGAAATTTCAGATGCACCACGAAGAGTTTGAACAGATTTTTCTTTAAGTTGTTTGTAAAGAACTATCAGTGCAGCGTCCGGTGATTCTGTGGAAATCGTAGGATTTGTTGACGGCGAGGAAGCTAGTTGCTTCGTAGAAATGTCACACAAAGTTTCTAGAGGTACCTATTCAAATTTAATATGCAGGTTTGTACATAGATAAAGCGATAATGAATATTCCAATTAATGAAAAAAGCAAAAAGATATACGACAAACCATAATAGCTTTAACAGCCCGATCCCTTTGGTTCAATATCCAGAACGCCATACTAGCTAACCAACGATCTCCTGTCTTCACAGCTAAAGGAATAACATGGGTTTCAAGAATATTTTTCAAGGTGGATCCCTCATCACCTTTAAAATACATATATCATCAGAAAATGGTCAGAGAATGGGTTATGTTCAAGTTATGTAGATAATAGATATCATTACCTTCATAAACTCTGCAAATAGCAATAGCTAATTGAAAATCATCTAAATATTTTAAACACACATTTGCAGCATCCTTTAATTTATCACCAAGAAGAAAGAACGCAGCCGCATATTCTATAAAGTCCGACTTAATTTTGTCATTCATCGATAAGTGAGCAATTTTTTCACAATTATACATACCATATCTTTGTTTTCCCAATAATGCATATGCATTCTTCAAAGCTGCGGTCTTCCATTTTGGTTCGTCAAAATTATTTAACAAAAATTTTAGCATCGCTGCCTGCTCTTTATGGTTATTTGCTGTTCTCCATAATCCCAGCAATAATTTTTTCTTTCTTAATGCCATATAAAATAGTGAACAGTCCGTTGGATCTCTTTCTTCTTTTTGCATATAATGATTGCGAGCTATGACCTCCATTTGTTGTCGCTATTATAAATTAAACAAATCATTACGGATATGTCGAAGCTGACCTTTAGATTTTATTGTGATGCATACCACACTTTCGTTACTTCTAAGCCATAAAAAAATTCCATGAACTCTTGCATCATTCCATAGAATTTTGCCACCTGATGCTACGGTACTATATTCAATCAACAGATCCTATAATAATATAACAAATTTAGAGATATTAATGCTTAAAATAAGGAAAACATGAGAACAAACCTGAGAATCACTGTGCATCGCCCAATTCATATCACGGTAACTTAATCCAGATACTCTGAAAGTGGCTCTATTCAGATAATGATACCTTCTCATGAATAATACATATCGGACCCCATTTTCATCTAAACTTCTTTTTTGACTTTCCACCTAGAATACAAGTATATTATGTAAAATTTTTAAGATTAAATGATGGAATAATCAATCGTATTTACTTGAATTAATGTATCAACTAAGGCAAGTAGCTGTGCTTGCTCAACAGACGTTAGTTCCGGTAAGGAAATAACTTTTAATTGTTCGCTTAAGAAGCTTGCCACTTCTGTAAAATCGAGAACAGATTCTTGCGAGCTGCCGATTGGAAAAAGAAATGGGTAAGTTACATTAAATACAAATTAACTAAATCAATTATACGTACTCATCATCGTCACTATCCTCTCCAAAGAGAATGCTATATCGACGGGTCTTCTTTGATGCTGTTGACTTAAATAACAATTAGCACGAAATTTCTTAAAGCGCATTTCTCTAGTCGCAACTATTAAAGCGAATACACACGGCATCATCTTCAAGTATCTTATCAAATGGTACAGGAAGAATTCTCGAAATAGGCCTATTAGCACCAATTAAAAGTTTAAGGTATTTACAAAGGTGTGCAAGCATTTGTTTTACCAATTCCATTTTGCCTGGTTTTTGTTTATCAAATAGTAGTTTGAATATAGTGTCCTAAGCGATGTTAACAAAGTAAGTGATTTAATTACCCCATAAAATATGTTGCAATAATAAAGTTGGATGATGATGAGGTAATGGACCATTTAAATGGTCAACAACATGAAATAACGTAGGGAATTGTTTATTCATTCCTGTAACTCTAGACACTAATTAATAACAATAACAATTTTATTACTAGTGAATAAAACAAAAACAGAAGAAACCGAACGGTATATTATTTAAAGAAAAGAATAAACCTTTATCAATATTTTCATAACTCAACCATTTGTTATAACACTTTAGCTGATTTCCGTTAGCGACAATAAGCGAGCCTCCGCTGGCCCATAATATTGCAGAAATTGGCGACGGCGAGCTACTATATAATTATAGAAAACAAATAAGTAGAATTCATCAGTAAACAAATTTTTTCATGCTTTTTGAGCAAACCTCAATATATCGATCTCCGAAAATAAAATCCAACTAGTTCTGACAGAAACATGATGTTTTCGCACTCGAGTATAAATCAAAATTTTTCGCGATGTCGCAATCGCTAATATAAGCTCAGCACTTGATGTAAATAACCAATCTACATCAATAATCCTCTCACTAATTATGTAAAACATAAAAGTGCTATTTAGCAATAATAGTCATAGATAACAATAATAAAATAGATTTAACATACCTAAATTCTGCGATAAAATCTTTAGTAGGCGGTAATTTCTTATTGATACAACCCCATATAGTCAAATCATACCCATTAGAAGTTTGTAATACTGCAAGCAAGGAAAGCTTCATTAAAATTCATATCATAAAACATTAACAGCTCACATGGGTAATATTCACCAATCACGTACCAACAGCAATTTTCCCTTGTGGCCCACACTTAGTAACTTTCAGTTCTTCTCCAACAAAAAACTTTATTTCTTCTGCCCAAATATTCTCTGCTATTTGAGATTGCATTTCTGTTTTCTTATCCAAATTACATTGCCAATACCTAATGTAACCATCTTCGGAACTAAAAGTAGCCAAGACTGGGTATCGATCCCGCGGCAAATTACTTACACTTGATTCGGACCATGGTTCAATTGATACTGCTATTGTAGTTTTGAAGCTCGACCAAAGTGATGCCTTAGAAATAAACACTATCTGTTGGGATGATGTAACTAAAGGAATAAAAGTTAAAATTATTGTATATCTATAAAACATAGTTTAATTTTGTGAGAATAAAAACCTGAATCATTATTTGTAAATTTCCACAAGAAAATGGTATTCTCATGGTGACTAATTCCAGCAAGATAAGTTGTCGAAGATAATGTCACATCTTGGAAATTAAACAACAAAATTAATTCAAAGAATGGATCATAGTCTTCAAGGATTGCAATTTGAACAAAAAGGTCATTTTTTGCAGAAGAAAATATAACAATTCGAGTTCCGTCATAAACCGCTAAATTTCCTAACAAAAAAAATTCGAAGATCACATTAAAACCATTATGTATAAATAAAAAGGCAAGAAAATTCTAAAAAAGAATTTATATATTATACCGTGTGGGATAATACAAACGAGCTTGATGTGAGAATCCATTTTATTAGTAAATTTTTCAGTAATACTCGGACCAATTCGTTTGTCAACCTACAAAATAACATAAAAATAAATCAATTAACTATTCAAGTACGTGAATTCTATAAAATGGTCATACAAATTTAATATCTTGATTTTCATAACGTGAAGCTTTTAAATAGACCCGATCGGCCGGTTTGTTTAAAAAAATTTCATAAATAATAATTTTTTTAAAAAACTATTCGGTTATTTTAAACCATATAAAAGTTTTTTTTGGCCCGGCCGGGTTATGAAAAACCAACTATTTAATTTTGCACGGTCTAATACCTGATTTATATCTGGCACAACGATATTCCATAAAATTGTCTCGCCATCTTTCGCAAGTGATACAAATGTATCATCTACAGGAGTTTTTTTCATACTTATGATGTCACTATGATGACCTGTCCATGAACACTCAAGTTGTATTGGCATATTTGATGACAAACTATCAAATACATCAACCAATCTGATTGAATATTTATTCAATCGACCTTGTGGACTTTGTGCAATTACAGCAAGTTCTACTGAAGCTTTATTTTAAAATTTATTATAATTACAAACAATTACCCAGATTCAGATGACAATGAAACCGGATAAAAACTTACATTTTAGAATGTCGGTAGGTGTATTATCGTGAAAAGCATATGTTCTTCCAAAGAAATATTCTACATCTGACACAGGAAACGCTTGAGCCAAACGTAGTAATACGAGAACTTTCGGAATCCGTCGCGGTCTGCAATAAATATTCTATAACCATCATTAAATAAAACATATCAAAATTAAATCTAATGCCGATAATGTATGATAATGGTGAGTGACATTATGACCTATCAGCGATGTCGTTAAGAATTATAGAGCATTACATTCAGTAATCCAAAATTATGGCCGATGCTGCGCTCGAAAATCCTGATTTGCTTATGCCAGGATTTTAAACTATTTTAATATAAAATTTAAAAATTTTTTTACTATCTTTATTTTTAGGATTCTATTAGAATTTAAAGTAGTATTATTCTTAATGAAAGAGTATATATGAACTTTAGTAGGTATTAAAGATTTAAATGAGGGAACTAAATCACAGTAAATCCTTGCATAAGCTGCTATAAAGATCATTCAAAGTAATATTGGATTGTACTCTCTTCTCACATGGCATCTCCCGAGTAACAACCACATTTGGATCTATATGCTGAGTGCTGAATGCAATGCTCTACGCCGAATAATGAATCTTTACGTAAACAGAGAAAATACAAATAGACTCACACGTATCCCCCAAATAACCATCGATCCATCCCTTTGAACCTGATATAACAAATCTGGAGTGTCGTTCGCCAAATTTCTCAATTTTCTTAATCCGTTCCCACAAATGGAATCATCCAAATCTCCATCAAACGCTTCAATACTTGATTTAAGTGCACATAAAAATTCTTTTGAATCGATCCAATGTATTGATGTAAAAAGATTAGGACCTTCATTACATGTTTCTTCTTCCAATGATTGGAGAGTTACTAATGATTGTGACGGATCAACCACCGTTGATATGTAGAGGCACTGTGGCTCATCAGGGTTTGTTGATGCCCAAATACGACAAATTCCATCTTTACACATTGTTATGAGAATATTTGAACCTGCTGAACTGCATTATTAAAATGTTCATAGATGATTAAGAGAAAATTTTAATTGGGCTATATAATATTGGGCAAAGTATTACTTTTTTTGTTCAAGTGGACCTTTTCGCCATGTGAAATTTGTTACGGCTCTTGGATGTGGTAAGTAAATAAATTCATATTTTCGATCTTTTGTCTCGTAATTATAAGGATTCCACCAAATTTTCACCAACCTATCGTTCTTATGATTGAATATTTTTGGATTAATTTAGCTAATAAAAATTACTCTGAAATAAAGGTGCAAATATATAGGGTTTTACATCGCTCATAGAAGCAAATAGCGTAGAATCCGGTGAAAACTGTGCAAGTATTGTTTTTGCGGAGACCCTACAATGTAAAATGTGAACTTAAGGTTACGTTTTAGCCAGAGTATTAATTCATATGAATCAATAAAATATGAACCTTTGTTCCCATAGTTTTGTCCATTTTACAGGAATCTCGTGGTTAGGTGATATGGTTTGTTCCCAAATCGTGAGTGTTTCACCGCCAACCAATAGTTGATCTTTATAAAAACAAGTAGAAAGTATCAACTGCGAAAAGTGTGATAATTATCTTTCGGAATTTGCATTTTTGATCTAAAAATTTTTAATCCTCAACACTCACCACCACTCCAAGAGATGCATGATGTTGGATAATCATGTTTCAATATCTTCATCAAATTCCATTGTACATTCTAAATTATACATTATGGCTTGAGTACATATTATAAGGAAACAACTAACCGTGTTATAACGCGCAGGGGAATCCGGCTTAAATTAAGCTTAATTCGGGCCGTTATTCAAAATAACGCTCCTGTGCGTTATTTCGCGGTTATACGGTATAAAAGGGTCGTCTAAAGCGGATCGGAGCACGTGACACCTGACCAATCAAATTATAGCATTTGATGATCCCGGCGAAGCAAAACAAGAAAAACCTTAATAACAATGTCGGGAAGGCAATTTTGCATACATATAACTACCTAAACCCTAACCTACCCCAACCCTAACCTAAGATGACCCCAAATCTAAAGTTAATCCAATAATATATATATTATAAGGATCTACTCCGCTTTAGACATTCCCTTCTAAAAGAAATACTACTTTATTGACTTGTTGCGGACATAATATAAATGCATCTGTGCCGGCAGTCAATGCAATCTATTTAGGATAAAAGTAAATTAAGACTAGAAATTAATGAACATATATTAGTAATATACAATACTCTTTTTTCTTCGTATATAACAGACCTTGCCATCAATTTCAGAAATCTCAACTGAGACTACATTGAGTTCTAGTCCTGGCTCCTGTTTAATGTCTTTCAATAATTTTGAAACATCTGTTGTTTGGATATGTTCTAGACAGCTGTTATATATCACTAAACTACTTCCGGTTCCATATGCCTTGTTTAATGTAGTTTGGTAGAAACATCAGAAGATGATTTTAATTTAAACCATATTTTTATAATCAGCTTACAAGATAGCGAACACCTTCCCAGCATGCAGAATGAAAGCTTTGGACATAACCATTAGTTTTTCCCGAGCAAGTTTGCTGAAGCAACATTTTTTTTATAAAAATTAAAGTGACTATTGGTGATTCTTAATATGGGGCCAAATGATCGACGCACCTAAATTTCAGGTTTTGTCGATCACTGCAATAAAGTTTTTTATACTGTTTTTCGTGATTTTTGACAAAACGGACGACAAAACCTGGCACGGATTTTTAGATTTCTTGCACGTCTAAACCCTATATCCGGAACATACTTTTTTTGATACCGATACACCCTAATTGTAACCCCGCTACATTTCTTTCGGCGAAATTAACATTACTATGTCCTATGAGAAATTAGATTTCGGCGAAGGAAAAGGTTCAAACCTTTTATCGTCTTTACTCACTTTGAATAAAGACACCTCGTCTGAGAAACTAGCAGAGAAAATTTTCATGGAAAAATTTACGTCACAAATAGCAGAAAATCCACAAGCAATGACCGCGCTTGCCGAACAGCTTTCACCACCAAATGCTGAGTATAAAACGGTCCCAGTGCAACCTGTACCGGGATTTGTAGCGAAAACTTATACTACCAAAAATTGCAAGCAATATCAAAACGTAAAAATTTTGATCAATATATGCCATTCGGACGTAATTCCTCGTCCACCCGCTGCAAGCGAAGATGAAATACGTAAAGCTATGAATGCAGAAGAGGATGCAATGTATAATGTCCCGCTTGTACTGAGTGATTTGCGACAAGATACAGATAAAGGTTAGAACAATCACTAGTTTAGTGGCAGCACACTTTTTACAAATACATTTATTAACATTCATCTCTTACAAAGGTCAAAACGAATGTTTCGTGTGTGATGCTATAATACATTCAGAACCATATAAAAGAACAATTAAAGATTCAGATTTCAAACTATATATAACCGAATTGGCAGTGGAACTGATGGAGGATAATCACATACTACAGTTGAGTCGAGGTAAATTACATCTGACACAAAAAAGAACCTTGAACATTTTATTGTTTAACATAATTAAATATTGATAATTATAAATAACCCATTATTCACATTGTTATTTTCAGAATTTACATTTCCAAAAATTTCTTATAAAGGCAAGATAGAACGTAGATTAGTTCAACTTCCGAAGGAAAAACCATCATTAATAGCCGAAATACTTACTCGTTCACCATCACAACAAAAAAAAGCAACGAACAATATTAACGATATTAAAACTGTTAAGCCACAAATTCAAAAGCCAGTGCATATAATTGCCGAGGAACACAAAGATAATAAAAGTTATATTATAATTGCTATTGAAATACCATTAATAGGCTCAGTGAGTTGGATATTTTTTTTTTTTTTTTTAGTAATAATATTTCAGACGTTTATTGAATTGACCTTTTTAATTTTAGCAATCAATCAATGCTATAACATTGGATATAGAACCATCGCGTCTTCTTTTTAATTTAGCAGGAAAATATTCTCTAGACATCAATTTACCTAATACGATAGATATTATGACGGCTGTCGCTAAATTTATTAAACCAAAGAAACGATTAGTAATAAAAGCAATAAAGATAGCGGCATAAATAAAAGTTGTACTCGAGACATTTATTGTTTTAATTAAACTTACTTTTGTACTGGATTGCAACTAATTATTATAATACTGAAAAAAACCTTTTCAATGATAATTGGGGATCATAAAAATACGTATCAGTCACACAATATGTCACGTAAATTGTATTTATTTATTTATTTATTTATACATATAATATCATAGTAAAAACTTTAAGATACAATAAGAAATTTAATTACAAAAGAAAATTTCTAAAATAAGATTTCTAAACTACATTTGTGTTGTTACAAAGACACCCAAAATGACATTATATTTCCTATTTCTTAATGAGTGCTATAGATAATTGTTTCAAATTATTTTCTAGCTAGGATAGGCTAGAGAAAACCTTAAGTAAGAGCAAGATATTATATAAAGCATATGATTAAAGAGAAACTTTGTAAAAATTATTTGTTAATAAAATGTGTAATGTTAATAGATTGTGTAGATTTTAAAGAATTATTAATGATAGTAGGTATTGTAAAAAAGTGAATTTTTGTATATTTAGTTTTAGTAGTTAAATTTCAAAAAAGTTTTCATTGATGTTGAAATATATTACATATAGATCATAGATCTTAATAGTACTAGGTAAGAAGATTGTTAGTAAAATTAATTAGAAAGATATTTGTTTATTTGTTTATTTAAAAGAATTTTAATATTATTATAGGTTGTTATAAAGAAGATGTTAAATAAGATATATAAGATTAATTAGTAATCAGAATTGGTAAAGTTAGCTATGAAGTTCATAATTATATTAAGAATAAAAAGTGTTAAATTATTAAATATTTGAAATAAAGTAAGTATTAATTAAATTATATTAAGAATTGCTTTAGTTGATATTGGTATTATTGTTTGTACAAAAAATAAGATAAAGTATATTTTCAAAGTTTGTATATTAGAAGTATATTGATGTTATATACAAATAAAAATATTGAATATTAGAATTTTTTATAGTAAGTAGATTGTCTTTAAAAATTTTAATATAAAAAAAATATATATATATATTTTTTTAAAGTTTTCATCTTGAAGATGTGATATTTTTATTCAAGTATATTAGAACACAGCATGCCACCAGGGGCTTACCTTATATTAAAGATTACAACTAGTTACATATACACTTTTGGTGCCTAATTTAAGTAGTTCACTTACACATTGCTATATAAGTTCTATACTAGTTGTTATACCTGCAAACCAATTAGAGTTTTGCCTATTTAAACTCTTTGTAACTGCAATTCTCCTTGTATTATAAAAACATCTCAAGGCACTACCTATTCAAGTTCCTGATGCTGATTATTATTCTTAGGACTACTTTATCCTTAACAGGAAACTTACTAGAGTCTTTATGTTTCACATATATAAACCTAGTTTTATGCAACATGTTATAGTTATCTAACACTTGCAGTCACAGGAGTTACTTGTTTAACCACTATATTACACTATTTCTACTCTTGTAAAGTTTACTAGAATCCCAGTACCCATCTTCTCAGCATCTTCATCATCATTCTCTACTAGTTGCAACTTAGAACCATCAGTCTTATTCCAGACTACCAATCCAGATGACTCAGTATGATATACTTCTGTATTCTTTTCCTCTAGTGAATCTGGTGACCTGATTGGTTATGTGCTCCTCTACATATATTTGATGTTCAGTTTTAACTTTTGGTTTTTATAAAGGTGTTTTATAAGCTTCAACCAGTCTAATAATATTATTGAAAGTTCATACTATCTTTTTACTCAGAAATTTCCAAGTGGGTTTCTGTTACCTCAGTTCTTTAGTCTTCTACATCTGGTAGTCTTATCATAAGTTTGTACTGAGGTCTTATGCAACATTAGTTATATATTCCTCTATGTATGTATAATGTTATATTTCACATAGATGCTCTGAGCTTTTAATGTTAGTAGGACCTGACTTGGTATATCTGGATTACAGCTGTATGAGGCTAACTGATTGACAGAAAACAGTTACTATAATGCAGATATAATTTCCAAATTTCATCATAGGTAGGATTTGAACCTTAGATCTGCTACTTGGAGAATAACAACTCAATTACTATACTAGGATCACTATTCTCTAAAAAAAAAAAATATTTTTGTATATTATATTCTATAGATTTAATTATTTAAAAATTAAGAGTTCAGTTAGTTTCTAAAATGTTTTGAAAATATTTAAATGTAAACTAAAATAAAAGTTCTTGAATTATAATAATGCTATTTTTTTAGCCAGTTTGTTATTTAGTTTAGTTAGATTTTTTTGTAGCTTTTATATCTTTTTTTCTAATGTGAATAAAGGTCTAAAGGCTCTAATTCTCAACTAGATTCTGCATTTAAATAAATCTTATCTTGAGTAATCTACAAAGCTATCTATTTTCTTAACTATTTTTGTTTTTAGTTGTTTGTTATTCTAACAATTTCTGTTAAATCTCTATTGTTTGGCTCTAGATGATTCTGATATAAAGTTTAGTTTACATTCTATTATTAAGTAATTAGAATTGCCAAACTGCATGATAGTATGTTTACAATATTGGCTATAATTGGCATTAATAAAGATGTAATCAAGTCTTGTAACTATACTGTAATTTTCTCTAATATTCTGGTGATAAATAAGAAATAGTTCTTGGTTGTTTGATAATGATGCTATATCAATCAGTTCTGAAGTAATTTCTTTTAGTAATTTTCTCAAAGGGTTATTAGTAGTTAGTGTATAGCTAATATAATCTTTTTGTGTATTCAGATTTGTGTTAAAGTCAACTGCCACTATGTTGATATGTTCTTCATTAAGTTGCAGATTCTAATTATTAAAAAATTAAACTTAGTTCTTCATGTTTAGAGGAGCATATATGTTTTTTGATTGAAACAAGTATCATTTGTAAATAAGATTTGCTAATATTACTCATCTATAATAAGATTTTTTAATATTTTTAAGTTTCATATTATTATTTTCTGTAAGTATTACTGTTCTTAAGGTCCAGTAAGAGTTGAACCTTCATATTTGTTTTAAAAAATTTCTTGTATAGATATTTTTTAAATTAGTTTCTTATATTATGATTATATTCAAGTAGTATGATTTTAACAATGTAAGTATTTTCTTTGTTATTTAGTTCTTTAATATTTAGTAATACAATCTTGATTTTTTTAACTATTAATAAATATTTTAAAAATAGAAGTTGAGACTATATTTATTGCAATTTTTTGACTTTTGTATAGGGAGCTAATGTCTCTAGAACTATAGTTCTTTTTATTTTTAGAATTGTGATTTTACTTTTATTTCTATACTTTTTTCTAGAAACTACTATAAAACTTTGTTCATCTTTTTTATCTATAGTATTAGTATTGTTTGCTCATATATTATTATATAAATTTGCAAGTGAGTTTAGTAGTATGTTTTTATGTTTCAGATTCTGCTTGTCTTTAATTAATTCTGTTTAAAGTTCTAATTAAATTCTTGTTTATTATTGCTTGTTAACATCTCTGTGTCTAATATAATTTGGTATTGCATTAGAATGTTTTTACCTTTTGTGTTTATTGTTTTAAGTTTTTTTAAGAGTTAATCATAGTATTTTTGTTTTTTAGTCCTTGTTTACATAGAGATTTTCTAAACTGAATTCAAAAAGTTCTTCTATGTATTGTTAAAACTAAGTTTTTTCTTGTCTCTTTTACTCTTTTTGTAACTTGTGTAGGTTTCTAATCTTAACTAAAAGTTTGTAGTCTGGGCAGTCTTTTTTTTATATAATCTGCTTTGTTACAGAAGAAGCATATCTTTGGAACCTTTCTCTAGTTAGTAGTAACTCTGTAGTTTCAAACATATCTAAATTGAAAAATACAACTTTTCAGATCTGAATTATCTGTTATTTCAAAGATTATGACCTACTGGTCTAACATTACTAAGATTTCTTTGTATATCAATAGTTTAATTGATGAGATTATGCCAATATTAGAAAATGTTTCTCTAATTTGTTTTGAAATAAAATTTTTTTTTTATTGATGTATTTCAAATTCTAACTAATAAAAAGTTATGCCTAATGTTTATAGAAATATATTCTTGTAAAGTTTGTTTAAAAATTGTAATACCTTTTGCTACATATTGCTATTGTTTGTTTTTGTTTAAAAATACAACTTCTAAGTGAGTTCTTTTGTTTTTGCTTATTACTGGCTAGGCTGCAACAAGGTTTTCTCTTATTTCATATTTCAGAACTTCTATAATTTTTATAGTGTTATAGAATGAATTTTATTATTATATTTTAGTATAGTTTCATGAATGTATATTTTATTATTTATTAGCATTATTA
>CAJVQA010001890.1:0-23774 GCA_910591915.1 Cetraspora pellucida
AACATCATGATGGTCTGATTTGTTAAGTTTGTTGATTTCTAAGAAATCTAATTCAGTTTTGGCTGCTAGTTGTCAAAAATAAGTAATTGGTATTGGTTTTTAAAAGATTGCTAGAAAATCATTATCATATCTGAAAATTGTGATATTTAGTATTGAATGTAACTATTTAGTTTTAGTGCTTAAGTTTGAATCTGAGTTTGTAGATGCAGGATGGTATTTAAAGGATTCTTCAAAAAATTTAGTTGCCAGATTTTTAACATTGTGTTCAGTATTATCTGATAATGTGGTACAGTTTTCTATAATATATGTATGAATATGATAGAGTGCTGCTTTAAAACAAAGTTGTGAACATTTATATAATGAATTAATAGAAGTAATAGTGAATTGTTGAGGTAAAAGGGCTTTACAAGTTTCAGAGAGTTTGAGAGTAATTTGATATTTAATAAAGTTAAATGTTTTTTGTTTATCAATTTGAGTAAATTGTTGTTTTAAATATCAAAAAAAGTATCAAACCATGTTTTGAATTGTGTTAAGTGATCTTTAAGAGATGGAATTTAAAAAGTTTGAAGAAATTGTTGTTTCAGAATATTAAGAGATATATTGATGTTAAATTTATTATCATTTTGGATTTTAAAAAGAGGTTGGTTGATGCTGTCCTTACTAATGTAATAATGAAGTTTGAAAAATATTGAGTAGAGTTTAGGATCTTTATAGAATTTTTTTGTATTGATAGTTTTATATTTGTTATGAAAAATAAGATGTAAGTGTACAAAGTTTAGTATAACTTGTATTCTATTTGAAGTAGTATAAGGTGGAATTGAGTTGTATAAAGTAAAGATTTTTGGATAATTGAAGTAAATAAAGAGTGTAGTAATAAATTCTTTAAAAAATGCAATATGAGTAGAGTAAATTAGTTCAAAAAAAATAACAAAAATTTGGTTTGTAGAAGAGTTATTTTTATAAATAAAATCTGTAAGAAATTTAGGTCATTGGCCAGCTAAGGTTTTAATTAAATACATATAATTAAATTTAGATGCTGATTTATTTTTAGTTGCTTGTTCAATAATTTTTCCTGTGTATATGTTAATAAGATGTGGTTTAATAAATTCAAGTATTTGTAAAGCTAGTTTGTTGTTGAGTTTAGTGTAATGTTTCATTTCTTCAGTAATTAAAAATTTTTTGAACCAATCAAGATCATTAGAAGTATTTCTAGATATTTGTTTTTGTTTTTGCTTTTGTTCTTTGGTAAAGTGTTAGGAGTTTGGTTTTTTAGAAAAAATAGATTTGTATAGTTGGATTTTGTTTTTTGCAGACATAGTGCTAAGTTTATAAAGGATAATTACTTTCTTTTGGTCAGAGTTAAGTAAAGTTATCAGTTCAGTTGGTTTAATTTTGAGTTTAAAATTTAGGATATGTAGTAGCAAGTATAATGAATTAGAGAGTCTTTGAAGATGCATGCCATTGTATAATCTGGAGCATGGTTTTGTTGATTGTCAGTAAAGACACATTGAATATTTTTAAGTTTATAGAAAAAACAAGTATGATAGTATTGAGAGTGTGCAATTATAGCTATAGGAATTGGGTCTATTTGAAAGTTTGGAAAAAGAACATGTGCTATTGAGGATAAAGAAGGTTGTGTTTGATTAGTTGATTTAGAAACTGGTAAGGCTAGTAGTTCTTCTGTTTTTTTTTAAAACTTTGTAAAGAGATAGTATTTCTGATTTGAGTTTAAGTTGAATTAATAGGTTGACCAATTGTAGTTGAATGAATAATTTTGTAGTATCAAGAAGTAAAGTTTATATAAAATTTGTCACAAAGGCAGATTGTGATTGCAGGTTGTAGTGGAACTTTAAAGTAATGTTGTTGTTTTTTATCATTGCAATAGTCTGGTTTAGCTGCTGGTAGAAGGACTCTTAGAGCTTAGGGTTTGGCCTCTTGAAGCCCAACTTCATAGTAGTCTTTGTATTTAGAATAGTAGTAGTCTATATTATAGGTATCTGGTTCTTGAGAGTCAATTAAAGTAGACATTTTTCTGAGTTATTTTTGATATTAGAGTATGACAAATAAGGGATGTAATAAATAAGAGGTGTGATGAATAAGGTAGCACTGGTGTGACACCTAAGTGATTGGCATGATCAACATAGGACAAAATTTGTATAAATTTATTAAGACAAAATTGGTAATATTAAGTTTTATTTAAAAATATATGAAACAAGAATAGGTTTGTATAAAATAATTAGTAATTTTGATTAGTAATAGTGATCTACAGGTCTGGAACGTCTTAGAGGGTCAGAGTCACCTAAAAAAGAAGAAAAAATTTTTTTTCAAATTTTTTAAAAAAATTTGTAAGAAAGTTTCAATATATTTTTCAATAAAACTATCAGTTTTTGACTTATAGAGAGTGTAATATATCAAAATGAAGATAAAATTGTACTAAATCTTTTGTTTTAAGTAACTACTATGTTTTACTTAGTAAAATAATGAGTATTTAATAATAATAGAAATTTGTTTAATTTAGTTATATCCTAGTGATAAACACTTTTAGAGATATAAAAGTAGGTCGCCTATATGTAAAATTTTATAAAGAACAATTTTATTTAGGCAGCCAAAATAGGTTTACTTAATAATAATTTGAGAAAAGAGCAGTTTTGTTTAGAAAGAATTTGGTACAAGTGATTGTCAGAAAGAGTTAGTGATTTGTATCCTGTTCTTGTTCTTAATTGATTTATTTGCAATTTAGGTTTTTTAAAAGATTTTTGATAAGAGATTTAATTAAAACATTTGCTTTTAAATTCATATGTTAGTATTTTATTAATATACTGTATATTTAATTACAAACAAATAACATACTATATAACTTACTGGTTTTTTTTAATAGTTTAATAGTTCTTTATAAGATGATTAATCTTAATAAGTTTTTGTTACATTTATTTTTTAATTTGTATAATAACATAATAATGATTAACATTATAAGAACATTATAAGTAGTGAATTTAAAAGTTTTAACCATCAGTTGAGAATGCAGTTACATAATATTCTATTTTATAAATCTATAGAATTGAAATAAATGAATTTAATTAGATGGTTGTTAAGAAATTGTAACCTTAGAACCAAATTAACGTAACTAAATAATCTGAATAAAGTTCTAAAATATACTCACAGTTAAATAACAAAATGAACCAATCTGTCAAAATATAGCTTATTTCTTTATAGTAATTTTTAAGATAATTAAGAATTTTAAATTACAGAATTATTAAAATTTAATCATATCTAGTAAAGTATGTATAGTATTCTCTTAATATAAGTTATAATAAGAATTTTTACCTAATCTAAAAACTTCATTATAACATGAATGAGTTGCAATCATGTTTTTTGTATTTTTATATATAAGACCATCTTTATTTTTTGTTAAAACACTATAAATAAAAAGAAAAAAATAGTATCAAGTAATTTAAAAGTTTCTTATAGAAGTAATTTACTATGTTCATATATCAAACTCTGTAATAAATTTGTTAATAGAGTGAGCTTTTTATAAAAAGATTCAATATAAAGAAAGATATTGCATAAGTATATCAAAATAAAATGAAATCAAGAAGTCAAATTATTATATGACTGTGCTCTTATTCATGGTTAGTGATTTGGTATTTATAATATATATATATATTCGAACTGTATTGATCTTTACTTCACATTCTATACAATCTAATACAAAATTATTTTTATATATATGTATTTTTATACTGTATTATATCATGCAAACATTATATAAAATACAGTACTAAATTATTTTCTGTACAGTATGAAATATATGTATATTTTTTGATTAGTAGTTAATGAATTTGGTATTTACAATAGATACATATATATATTTATCTTTATATTCTGTACTAAAGCCTTTAATTGTTTATTTTATTTCTATAAGTAGTATATTATATTATACTATTTTGAATTTTATATAATACAGTACAAAATTAGCATAATATATATATATATCTGTACTGTATCATATCATTTCAAAATTTTATAAAATATATACTAAATTATCTTTTGTATAGTATTATATATATATTTGTTTAATTATATAAAAAATCAAAATTGACTATATGGGATCTTTGCCAATAAAATGACCCTACGAGCCATTGTTATACAAAAAATTTATTAGAAAAAACATAGTAAATCTATTTTTAGAAAAAAAAATTCCTAGCAAAGATCCCATATGATTATATAGAAGTATTTTATTATATAAAAAATTTATTTTAATATTAAAATTAGTAATAATAAGTATAAGCTTATTGTGCTTATATAGAAGGATTTTATTAAATAAATATTTTGGTTTATAAATATTTGTGATTATATAGAAGGTGTAATTATATGGAAGTAATTATATAGAAGGATAACTGTATTTTTTTTTGCTTTCACTAAGGCCATTATTATTGACAGTTGCTGCTTTATTGTGTTTTTAATTATTATTATATAACTTGTATAAGATGAGTACCTATTTTAAATAGTTTGCTTGCAGGTTTTATACTAGCTGCCATATCTGAAATCTGCTAGGAGATTACTTAATTAAATATTCTGATTTTTATATTATATCTAACAGATAGCACACAAGTTTCTATATATCTAAGTGCTATTTAATCTAATATTTGATTTTTTTTTTTGTATATCCATTAAGCTGTTATATATTTTAAAAAATACATTATCTAACTATAAGACTCTAAAGACTCTCTTGTTAACTAAACTACTTACTTTTAATAAGATATTAATAGGACTTACTCTTGCAAAGTTTACCCAAACTCCAGTACCAACTTTATAGCATATTTTTAGTACTTATAGTATACTTTTGCTTTATTATCTAACTTTTAATTCAAATAGCTTAGTAGAACTATAATCTGTCTTTAATATATTAAATCTGACCCAATATCCTTTTTCTCTAGTTTGAGACTTTTAGCAGTTTGATTGGTAGTATCTTTTATTTGAAGTTCTTGCCTATCTGATTTCTTTATATTGATATCTATTTTCTAGATTTGGCTTTTACAATAGTATTGCTAAAAATCTATATTATCTTTCTACTTGGATCTTTTCAAGTAGGTTTTAGTTTTATCAGTTTTACAGATTTATACAATTATAAGAACTTATCTTGGGTTTGTACTGTCTAATACTAATTTGTATTCTTTTTTGTATAACTAAAATTATATAGATGCTTCTTGACCTGTTAGTTATACTAATATAATTATAGTTACAAATATCTTATCTTAAGTAATTAACAGAATGCTATTGCTATAATACAAGTGTATTTTTTTAAATTTCATCTTCAGTAGATTTTGAACTTACAACCTGCTATTTGGGAATTAACAACTTATCTATTTTACTAAGTTATTACACTTTTATCCTTTATACTTAACTATTGCTATATATAATATTAAAGGTTTTAATAAATCTATAAAAAAAAAAAGTCTGATAAGATTATTGCCTTAATCATAATATATTTATTGCAAGCATTACAGAAACTAAAATTTTTAACAACTCTAATTTCTTCTTTTGTAATAATAATTTTTTTACATATTATTAGATTAACTCTTCTATTTTTACAGAAAGTACTACTATTATAATTTACAACTATCTTAAACTTCATGTTCACAGTATTTATACTCATTCTAAAAATGCTATTACACTTGATATCTTCTTTTATAATAATATTAAATTTTGCATTATCTTAGTATACTTATCATCTACTAATCTTTTTATCTGAAACCAAATACAAAATATTGTAATTAATTGGATATAACAAGCTTTTTAGCTTAATCTTTATTCAATTATACTTGATAACTTTAAAATACAAAACAGTATTAGCAGTTTTTCTTTTAAATACAAACTTATTAACTTTTTTAACTACTCTAATATGTATAATATTGAAGCTTATTTTAACAACAAATATTTTATTTAGTTTAATAATATTAGTAGTAGTTACATTAATTATATCTAAACTAATTAATTCAATATATAATTTTTTCTTTTATATAATCTTAATAATAGTCAAATATTTACTTTTAGTAATCATTTAATCCTTTCTTCTACTTGAACTTTTTTTAATGTTTATAATAAGTCTTCTTGCAAGTATACTTGTATTAGTTATCATATTTTTAACTATAAAGCTATAACTTCAGAAAACTAAAACTTATTTGCAAACATCTTTTCTTAACAACTTTTTAAACACAAAATCCTTTAGCAGTTGAAAACTAGTAAAAGTATTGAAACTACTTGGTACAAATTTAATGCTTTATTCTTTATTTTGCATTTCAACAAAATTTTTTACAAATACAGCTATAATCATTAATACTCTTCTCATAGTACTCTATTGCATTTGTTTTTTAAAAAACTTAGTTATATAAGAATAGCAATTTTAGTGTAGTAATTAAATTGTTATTCTCTAATTAGTAGATTTAGAGTTCAAATTTCATAATGATAGAATTTTAAAAGAATAATTTTATTCTAGCAACTTGATTGAGATATTTGGAGTTATAACTCAGTAATTCTAATTATACTAAGACTAACTTTAAAGTGTTTAATATTATACGAATAAATTAGAAAGTATATACTCTAAAAAAAGCTTTGTTTAGAAATTCTAATTAGAGAAATAGTATAATCTTTAATAGTACTATTTATAAAATACTTGATTCAGAGAAGAAAACCTAAGACAAATAATCTGTATAGGCAAAAACTCCAAATAAAAAAATCTACTAACCTGATTATTAGTTAAATCAAACATGAAGTTACATTATGCAAAGCTTACTGAATTGATAATATAGAAGGACTTGCAAAAATAAACAAGATACTAGTAAGATTGTAAAAAAGAATACTAGGATTGTATAAACTTTATAAAAGTATAGCAGTTTAATAATTAGCTCTAACTGATAGTATTGGTCTTAGCAATAATATCATTAGATCAACTGTAAAATAAAAATACAAAAAAACTTTTAAAAGGTTTATCTTAAGAATAAATTAGGTTTAATATTAAAAACAAAAAATTTGAGTTTATAATTTAGTAAAATTAATACAGAGATGCAAGAACAGAAAGTTTAAAATAAAACATTAAGCAGAGTATTAAATATGCCAATTAGTAAAAAACTTTCAGATAAACTTCTTAATTAAATAATATAAAGAAGTTATCCTTTAGATTATAGGCTAACACAGACAAATTTGTCTGCATTTTTGTATTTTTTTAGCTCTAATTTACTTTTTTAAAATATTAAAATATATAAATAAAATTTGGTATAATAATATTTAAAAATAAGAATTACTTTTTTGCAATATTTATTTTTTAAATTATAAGAAAAAAAATTAGGTTACTTATAGATCAAAAATATACATTTTTAGTAAAAAATTTTTTTAATTTATCTATAATAAACTTTTTATATTTTAATTTTAAACTTATAGTTTTTAATACAACTTTTTAGTTTATATTAAAGATTACAATTTTAATTATTACAAGTTTAGTAATTGATATACAAAAATTAATATTTGTCTTAAAAGCAAAATTTTTTTTTAGTTTCAGAAACATAAAATTTTAGAAAATCTGAAAAATATTTTAATAATAAACCTTAATATTATACAATCTTTAAACTTTAATTAATTATAATTTTTTAATAAAGTTAAAAAAGTTTTTTAACAAAGTTTATAAAGTAGATTTTTAAAAATATTTTTACTTAGAAAGTATATTACTAAAATTAATTGTTAAAATTTTATTATAAAAATTAATTTTAAAAAAATTAATGCAGACAAATTTGTCTGTGTTATAATCTAAAGGATAATTCTTTTTTTGTACTGTTTTTATTATTATTTAATAAAAAATAATTTTATATTTTAAAAATTAATTATTCAGTGAGTAAATTTAAATTAAGTAGACATTATTTAAATATTATTGCTTAATCAGTTTAAGCTTTTTAATAGTGATGGACCTTCTAAGTTATTATTAATAATTTTACAATACTGTAATTTTTTACAATTCCAAAAATATTAAATATTAAGTATTAGATCACTGTTAAAGAGCATAAATTTCTTAGTAAAAATTAGTAGAGATTTAATATGATGTTGGAATGCCAAAGATTACTAGCAATATATAAAAGTTATATAATTATAAAAGAGAAAATTCCATTAGTTCATAGTCTATCATCAATTTAAATAATTCTTCCATTATTAGAATCAAATAACTTGCTTTATAATCTTTATTAAAAACTCAAGAAAGGTTTATTTGGTATAAAAAACGTTTTTTGTATGCTAGCTGCATTCCAACCCTATAGAAAAACTATTAAATTTCATTATTAAATTTGCTATTTTTATATTCTTTAATCATAATTTATCTCTTAAATATTATTAACTAATTAAAATTTTTTTTTATTAGCAAAAACTTACAGGTTTTATTACTAGTTATAAGGTTTATGCAAAGCCAATTTACAATTTCTATTTCTAAAATTCAGTATTTAATCAATATAATATAAGATAAGTATTTAATAATTTGAACTATTTGAAAGTAATATATTTAATGAAATCAAATACTTCTTTTCTTCAGCATTTAATTACAAGCATATATTTTTATAAGTCTTTTATTTACAAAACACATTAATGAATTACTTTATAATATTGGAACAATATCTTTATACTATTGAAAGTTTACAAAATATAAAAATAAAAACCTATTATTTTAAGGTTATTAAATATTTCAATAATATTCATTTGGTATTACTATTATTTTAAAAAGTTTAATGCCAAATGAATTGTAAAATTTATTGTTTATAAAAAACCTTATGTAACATCTCTTAGGTCTGGGTTCTATAGCTTAGTGAATAAGCTCCCAGACCTACCATAAACAAAGTCAATAGTTCAAGTTTAGCTGAAGGCAAAATATACTCTGTAATCTAATTAAAAGCCTATAACTGGATATGAAGCCCTGTGCACAAGTTCAAGTGAATACCTGTTTGAATTAGGAATTTTTGAAAGAAAATCAACCTATGAAATGCAAACATTATACTTAGTGAGAGAAGTAATGAATACAAGAAAACCTGTAAAAAAGAATTGGCCTTACTAATTGGAGAACATCTCTGGCAAAAAAAATCTATAACAGATATAGTTGTAGGATCTACCTCTGTCTTGGTAGAGTTTACCTTATAAATAAAGTAGCTCAAGGGCCTGATGCATATCAAATTAAGTTTAGTATTACAGAAAAAACATTGAAAAATTAGAGACTTTAAATAAGAAATCCACAGGCAGGTTTCAAATATGGCAATTAGCAAGTAATCTGTAGGCAGAACCTTTAAATAGATGATAACTAAAATTGTATATATGGCTAATTGTAGTCTCGTTGATATGCAAAATATAATACCTCTCTATATAAGTAATAAGTAGACATTATACTTAATAAAATCCACAGAGTCATAGAGGTTTTTCTTTAAAAAAAAAATAAATAAAAATAAAAAACCTTGTGTTTATAAAAAATTTTTTTGTTACATAATTGAAGCTCAATGAAAGATTGATAAGTTAGGCTTAGCATAAAAGATCAATAAGTTAGACTTAGCATGAAAGATCAATAAGTTATTAATGATAATATAATAAAAAAAATAGTGCATTTTTATTGGCCAAATTTTGTACTAAGTCATAATTTTTAAATTTGGAAATCTTGTATTTCTATTAGACAAATTGGCACTAAGTTATAATTTTCAAATTTGGAAGTCTTGTATAACAATAAATGTCCACTATGCTTGATTTTTTATTATGCAAGAGTTTTTCAAGTTATATAATAATTAGTAACAAATTTAGCCAATAAAAAATCTAAATTTAGTGCAATATAACACAATTAGAAAAATTTAAAATAAATGTTCATTTTAACAAAAAACCAAGAATTTACAGTTTTACCAAAAAATTCCAATATTTAAAATCTCAAAATCCATAATTCTAATATCACACAATGTGACAATTAAAATTTAAAATCAGAAAATGATTGTTAATATGATTACTAATTTTTAAATATTAATTATTATATGGTGTAATGTTGAGTTTATAATTTTTGAGATTTTAGATGTCGAGATTTTATGATAAAACTAGAATTCATATAAAAAACTACTTTTTACATTCTAATAAAATTTTTTTCTTGATTAATTTTATTATATAGTCTTAATTTTAAAACTCTAAATCTAACACTAACTTTAACCTTAACAAATTTAAGAAATTTGAAATTATTTTGTTCATTATCATGTGACCAAAAATTTTTTTGGTCACCCTGATGAATTGACTTTCATTTATAATAACAAATGTTAATTATATCAAAATTTATATAAATATAATAAAAACTCATTTTTCAAAAAAATGTAAAAATAGGCTGTTTCTATTGTTTATACTCCATATATTTATATAGAATAAATTCTATTCTAAAATTCTAATTTATTTAAGAAATTTAAAATACACTTAGATTTCATTTTCACAATGTATAAATTTGTGCTCTTTATTTTTTCACTATTTTTAGGAACTCTTTTCATAAATATTTAAACTATTAATTTTCAAACTCTTGCTTTGTAGTTAGTTATTGTATTTAATAAATAACATTCTATTAAAAAATTTTATTGTAGAATTTAAAATACCTGAAGAGATATTAATGCTGAACCTTTTATGATAAATTTTTAATCACCAAATATAAATATGTTGATAATTTTATGTTTATAGTTAAGTAATAGTATAAACTAACTTTTATATAAAATTATATCAAAAAAAAATAAATAATATTAAATAAAATTTTTGAATTTTAGTATAGCTGGCTTTAATTTTGATTGGTCAATCACTAAATGTATTGTCACATATTAAACTATATATATTATCTGACTTTAAATAAGTTGGCAAAGGATACAACATATAAATTTTAAAACTACATCTTTTATTCTACTTATAATAAAACTAATTGCAGTTAGCGAATATACCAAAAATGGACATTGAAGATCATATCTTTTATAGTATAAACATGTTGATCAAAAAATTCTAGATTTTATAACACATGAAGATTAACCAATTAAATTAACTAAAGAATAAATAAAACTATTAGTGAAGCTTTACTTTTATTAAATAATTAATTTATTTTTAATGATCACTGTTAGTGCTTATTATATATTATATACAATATTTAGTTTATACTAAGTATTCAATACTATAATCTGTATATACAGAGCATGGTGAACATCTATTGTTATACAAAACTTCCAAATTTGAAAATTATAACTCAGTGCCAATTTGTCCAATAAAAATACAAGATTTTCAAATTTGAAAATCATAACTTAGTACAAAATTCAGCTAATAAAAATGTACTATTTTTTTTATTATATTACTGTTACTAACTTATTAATCTTTTATGCTGAGTCTAACTTACTGATCTTTTATGCTAAGCCTAACTTATTGATCTTTCGTTGAGCTTTAATTATATAGCAAAAAAATTTTTTATAAACACAAAGTTTTTTATAAACAATAAATTTTACAATTCATTTGGCATTAAACTTTCTAAAATAATAGTAATACCAAATGAATGTTATTGAAATATTTAATAACCTCAAAAATAATAGGTTCTTATTTTCATATTTTGTAAACTTTTAATAGTGTAGAAATATTGTTTCAATATTATAAAGTAATTCATTAATGTATTTTGTAAATAAAAGACTTATAAAAATATATGCTTATAATTAAATGCTAAAGAAAAAAAGTATTTGATTCTATTAAATATATTACTTTCAAATAGTTCAAATTATTTGAATACTCATCTTACACTATATTGATTAAATACTGAATTTTAGAAATAGAAATTGTAAATTGACTTTGTATAAACCTCGTAACTAGTAATAAAAACTGTGAGATTTTGCTAATAAAAAAAATTTTTAATTAGTTAATAATATTTAAAGAGTAAATTGCAGTTAAAAAGTATAAAAATAGCAAATTTAATAGTGAAATTTAATAGTTTTTTTATAAGGTTGAAATGCAGCTAGCTTATAATAAAAAGTTTTTATGCCAAATAAACCTTTCTTAAGTTTTTAATAAAGATTATAGAGCAAGTTATTTGATTCTAATAATGATAAAATTATTCAAATTGGTTTGGTAAACTGTAAGCTATTAAAATTTTCTTTTTTATAATTATATAACTTTTACATATTGCCAGAAACCTTTAGCATTCAAATGTCATATTAAATCTCTGCTGATTTTTACTAGAAATTTATGCTCTTTAACAGCAATCTACTACTTAATATTTAATATTTTCAGAATTGTAAAAAACTACAGTATTGTAAAATTATTAATAATAATTTAGAAGGTCTATTACTATTAAAAAGCTTGAACTGATCAAGCAATAAAATTTAAATAACATCTACTCAATTTAAATTTATCTGATGAACAATTAAAATTTAAAATATAAATTGTTTTTTTATTAAATAATAATAAAAACAATGCAAAAAAAAAATTATAATAAAATTCTATGTATTTATATTTGCAATATTAGCACTTAAGAATTTTTCAAGTGCTGTATTATAAGCTTAATCTATTATTGGTAAAGCTAGCTGATTTTTTTGAAGCACTTCCAATATGTCATCTTTGTCTACTATCTGCTGATCTTGTAGACTATTATTATCAGCATCTAAATCTTAATTTATTCTTATTATCTAATGTACTTAATTATAAAAGTAAAAATGAAATATTATTTTGTATGCCTTGTTTGAGAATTTTTTACAATGATGACATTTTTTATTTAATAAATCAAAAAAAACAGCTCTTATAATATCTATAACCATATATAATAACTATAAAGCTTTTACTTGTCTTATCAAACAATAGTTTATAGCAATAATTATATTTGTTATTCAATGATAAATGCTTATTACTGAATTCTAACAGCATTTGCTTTTTATCTACTTCAAGATTTAATAATGTTAGGCTATAAGTAATTTTGTTATTTATATCTTTGATAATAAAGCTTTGACCTAGTCTTTGGTACATTTTACTGAAACTTCAAGAAGAAACTCTTTTGTCTTTTTTATTAATAAAGACAAATTATTTTTATTTGTATATGTCAATTTTTTTTGAATGACAAACATATCTTCAAATGTGTTAAGATTTTTCTTGGCATTAATGATCTTGGCTGTTTTCGAAACTTGTTGCAAGGTATTGAGAAAAGAGGTTTGTTATTGTATTATACTATGCATATTCTTAACAAGATAATCTGTAAATTTAACTAGATGATTTTGTGTAATATGTTTAGTATTAGGTAGTTATTCTGGCTCTAACAAAATATATCTGAAAGAAATATTAAAGAAGCCTTGTTATAATGCACCTTTCAAACTACAAAAAAATATACCAAGTTTGAAATACATCTGCGATATATGATTTCCAAACTTTAGATTGAAATAAAGTTGAATATATATCTAATCTGACTAGTATTGTATTGTTTAATAATTCAAATATAAATAAAAATTTAAGATTATTACAATACTTACCAAACTTTTTATTATTATTTGTTTTATTTCATTTTAGATACTTCTTAGTAGTTCTAAAAGCAGAAATATTCAATATAAACTTGGTAAATAGCTAAGATCTTTATTTGTACTAAAAATATATTAATATTTTATATTAAAAAAAATTTAATACATCTTCATTATAGATTTAAGTAAGTTTAATTGAATATAAGAACATTAATAATTAGAATGAAAGACAATACATTGTCTGATATATTAATGTTATTACAGTTTTGCAAGTAAAAAGTAATGGCTTGTTGTGTAAACACTTGCTCAGACCAATCAGCTACAATTGGAATAATATTATTAGTTAAATAACTATTTAATAAAGAATTTTTATAAACTTGTTGTAAAGTATTGATATATAGGTTTAATCCTTTAAGATTTAATTTAAAAAAGTTTAGAAGAATTGTGTCTTTTATTTTATGCTCTTTTTGCTGTTCTTGTATATGAGCATTATATTTATAAAGAATCATATTTTCAAGTTTATTGTTCAAAGGTATTTCACAATAAAAATAATTATTAAATGTTTTAGCTATTCACTCTATGTAATAGTAGTCTAAAAAATTGCAAATTAGTTTAAAATCAATTAGATTTGGATTATAAATTGATACACCATTTGGTACAATTCATAGGATAGCTACTGAATTAACATCATTTAATATCAAAGTTATCATATATAATATACTTGATGTTAAACAAGTATTTGGAAGTTGCTTAGTATAAATATTATAATAATCATTAACATTCAGCACTAATTCATTATTTTTTTTACTTTCTAGATAGACAGCAACCTTATATAGATGATTGTAAGCAATAATTGCCTTTTTTCTATCTAGATATTTTCATAAAGTAATTATACCAGTATGTGATAAGGCATTTATAGCTTTCGTAAAAACTCTTATTAAATTTATAAAAAGAGAGATGTCTTTTTTAAATGCTATTATTAGAGAATTTTGATTGCTACAAATAATATAACATTTCATTACTAATTTTTTATCTAGCATATCTAAATATTTATTAGTTTTATTTTTAGAAAGTAATATGTTATAAATTGAATCAAAGAAACTACTTAGTCTAAAATCCTTAATTATCATTTCTTTTTGTAGCTGTTTAAAGCTGTAAATTACTGGTCCTTATTTATTTTTTTCTCAATAATATAGATGTTTAGTTAGAACATTAATGCTATCTACTGATGAAAGATTATGATTATTTTTTACTACTTCATCTTTTAAGTTTTAAAGCAAAATAGCTATGCTTTGATTCCAATATATCAAATAATATTGATATGCCAAAGAGCATTTAAGTCTTTTTTACTTAGTCTCTTTTTTGTTTTCTAACAAACCATTACTTTGATTTCATTGAAAAATAAGCTTAATTGCTTGTTCTTACTCTTACAAATAAATCGAAGTTAAGAAAATTTAACAATTACCAAATTGTTTTTTATAACTTCTTTTTTAAAAATAATATTAGTTAATAAAGAAATATTTTTAGACATAGAAATACTATCATCATTTCTATATCTCTTTAAACCTCTCTCCTATTCTACAATGTGTTTCTTAAAAGTACGTATTCTATTTATTACAATTACATTATAACAACTAAAACACATATACTCATCTTTATGATCTTTATAGTATAAAACTAAAGTATTATTTGCTTCTGCTTTGATCAGTATATTCTTAGTTATTTTTTTTCAGAGTAATGTCATAATACATTTGCAAATCTTTACAATGCACCATTTGCCTGAATTTTAAGTAGATCTATCATTTATTTTTTATAAAATTCATGTCTAATAGAAAAACATAAATATTTTAATTATTTTTGATTAATTTTAACAGTATGAGAATGCAAATCACTAACTCTTTCTGATGATCACTTGTACCAAATTTTTTTCTAAACAAAACTGCTCTTTTCTCAAATTATTATTAAGTAAACCTATTTTGGCTGCCTAAATAAAATTGTTTCTCATAGAATTTTACATATAGGTAGCCTACTTTTATATCTCTAAAAATGTTTATCACTAGGATATAACTAAATTAAATAAATTTCTATTATTACTAAATACTTATTATTTTACTAAGTAAAACATAGTAGCTACTTAAAACAAAAAGATTTAGTATATTTTTATCTTCATTTTAATATATTATATTCTCTATACGATTAAAAACTGATAGTTTTATTAAAAAATATATTGAAACTCTTATAAAATTTTTTTTTTAAAATTTTGGGAAATTTTTTTTCTTTTTTTTGGGAGACCCTGACCCTCTAGGGCGCCCCAGACCTGTAGATCTCTATTACTAATCAAAATTACTAATTATTTTATACAAATCTATTCTTGTTTCTTCTATTTTTAAACAAAATTTAATATTACTAATTTTGTCTTAATAAATTTATACAAATTTTGCTTTATGTTGATTACACCAATCACTTAGGTGTCACACCAGGTGCTACCTTATACATCACACCCACTTATTCATCACACCCTTATTTTGTCATATTCTTTATATGTCACACCCTAATATCAAAAATAACTCAGAAAATGCCTACTCTAACCAACTCTTAAGAATCAGATACCTATGATATAAACTACTACTATTTTAAATACAAAGACTACTATAGAGTTGGGCTTCAAAAGGTCAAACCTCAAGCTCTAAGAGTCCTTCCACCAGCAGCTAAACCAGGCTATTGTAATGATAAAAAACAACAACATTACTTTAAAGTCTCACTATAACTTGTAATCACAACTTGGCTTTGTGGCAAATTTTATATAAGCTTTACTTCCTAATACTACAACATTACTTATTCAACCACAATTGGTCAACCTATTAATCCAACTCAAACTCAAATAAGAAATACTATCTCTTCACAAAGTTTTAAAAAAACAGAAGAACTACCAGCCTTACCAATTCCTAAATCAACTAATCAAATACAACTTTCTTTATCCTTAACAGCATGTGTTCTTTTTCCAAACTTTCAAATAGACCCAACTTCTACAGCTATAATTGCACACTCTCAACACTATCATACTTGCTTTCTCTGTAAACTTAAAAATATTCAATATGTCTTCACTGACAATTAACAAAACTATGCTCCAGATTACACAATGGCATGCATTTTTAAAGGCTCTCTAATCCATTGTATTTGCATATTATATATCATAAATCTTAAACTCAAAATTAAACCAACTAAACCAATAACTCCACTTAACTCTAATCAAAAGAAAGTAATCATTTTTTATAAACTTAGCATTATGTCTATAAAAGACAAAATCCAATTATACAAATCTATTTTTCGAAAAAAACCAAACTTTTAACACTTTACCAAAGAACAAAATCAAAAACAAAAACAAATATCTAAAA
Source organism: Cetraspora pellucida (assembly GCA_910591915.1). NCBI lineage: Eukaryota > Fungi > Glomeromycota > Glomeromycetes > Diversisporales > Gigasporaceae > Cetraspora > Cetraspora pellucida. Next base: position 16,892 of record CAJVQA010001890.1, read on the forward strand.
ATACTTCTAATGACCTTGATTGGTTCAAAGAATTTTCAATTATTGAAGAAATAAAACATTATACTAAACTCGACAACAAACTAGCTCTATATTTATTTGAATTCATTAAACTATATCTCATTAATGTATATCTAGGAAAAATTATTAAACAAGCAACTGAAAATAAACCAGCATCTAAATTTAATTAATGTATCTAATTAAAACCTTAGCTGGCCAACAGCCTAAATTTCTTATAGATTTTATTTATAAAAATAACCTTTCTACAAACCAATTCTTTGCTATTCCATTTGAACTAATTCACTTTACTTTTATTACACTTCTCAAAGAATTTATTACTATACTCTTTACCCACCTCAATTATCCAAAAATCTTCACTTTATACAGCTCGATTCTACCTTATACTACTTCAAATAGAATGCAAGTTGCACTAAACTTTGCATGCTTATATCTTATTCTTTATAACAAATATAAAACCATCAATACAAAAAAATTCTATGAAGATCTTAAACTCTATTCAATATTCTTTAAACTTCATTATTACATTAGTAAGAACAGCATCAATCAACCTTTTTTTAAAATTCAAAATGATAATAAATTTAATATCAATATATTTCTTAATATTTCAAAACAACAATTTTTTTAAATTTTTCAAATTCCATCTCTTAAAGATCACTTAACACAATTCAAAACATGGTTTGATACTTTCTTTGATATTTACAAATGACAATTAACTCAAATTAATAAACAAAAAACATTCAACTTTATCAAATATCAAATTGCTCTCAAACTCTCTAAAACTTGTAAAGCCTTTTTACCTCAACAATTCACTATTACCTCTATTAACTCACTACGTGAATATTCACAACTCTGCTTTAAAGCAGCACTCTATCACATTCATACATGTATTATAGAAAACTGTACTATACTACCAGATAATACTGAACACAATGTTAAAAATCTGTTAGCTAAATTTTTTAAAGAATCCTTCAAATACTATCCTGCACCTACAAACTCTAATTCAAACTCAAACATCAAAACTAAATGGTTATATCCAATACTAAATATTGCAATTTTCAGATATGATAATGATTTCTTAGCAATCTTTCAAAAACCAACACCAATTACTTATCTTTGACAACTAGCAGCCAAAACTGAATTGGATTTCTTAGAAATTAACAAACTTAACAAATCAGACCATCATGATGTTACTCATGAAAGTTACTACTTTTATAATTATTTTAATGCATACCTCAAAGCAACTGCTATAAACAATTAAATAGATAACCTTCATCTTCACTAAGCAATTAATAAAATCACATCAAAACCAATCGATACCTACTTCTTAGCTAAAGTAATTACCTATTTCTATATACTCAAATCTCTCAACAAGCTATTTATGTCTTATATCAGGAAAGTTTATTAAGAATAATTTTATCCTAAAGCAGAAAAAACACTACTTTTAAAATTCAAAATTCAGTTCAAAGCTCCTAAAATTAATACAAATTTCTTCAAACCTAAACTAAACAAAACTATTACAGAAAATACATCAAAATCACCCTTTACAACACAATCTATAGAAACTAATAAAACAATATCTAATCTTATAACAAATCCTAACAATGATGTTATAATGTCTGACTCTAACACAAATCAAGAAATTATCGATACTAATCAATCTAATACAAATACCAACTTTACCCTAAATAAAAAATCTATTAATCTACTATCTACAACTTTCTATAATCCTTTTTAATAACTCCTTCTGTAGAATCTTCAAATGACTCTATAAAAGAAAACTTTGTCAAATTATTACCAACATTCTTAGACTCCTATGATTTGAACATTTGTTACAACAAATACCTATTATACTACAACCTTACACTTTTAAAAGAACCTCAAACTATACAATTCTTTTATTTTCATCTTGACAATTATGTCTCACATCTAAAAAAATATGTCATGATCTCACTAACCAAAAATAAAAAGAAGCATATATCTACCTACTTCATAATACAAACTTCTACCAAATCATATACTTCCTCTATCATAGGATACATACAATATACCACTTAAGTCATATACAAATTCTATACCAACTTCAATACCAACAAATGAAAAAACAAACAACAACTTTAATGTACCTAATCCTAAAATTGAACACATCTCTCTTACTATTAAAATAGGTTCCTTAAACATTAATGGTTTATTACAATCAAACAAAAAACTAAGCACTTACTGAAATGCTCAATGTTCAAGCTTTTGACATTCTAGGCCTCTCAGAAATACATCTCTCTACTTAAAAAACTAAATACTTTAAAATACAAAACCCCAACTACTTTAGCTTCTGGAGTTCTTTTTAATAATCACATCAAGCTGGCATAAGAATTCTTATTCACAAAAATATATTCAAATATATTGCACACTCTTACAACTACAAAGGTCATATTATTGACCTTGACCTACACTTCAAAAACACTCCTATTAGAATTTTTCAAATCTATATTCTAACTTAGGAAAAAAAAATGATTGCATAATGATATCTTTGAACATGTAATATTACTAACTCAAACCTTCTTCTATAAAATTATAATTATAAGTGACTTTAATGGAGTTTCCAATCCCCACATAAACAGATTTCTACCAAAAAAATCATCTATTCCAGAACACCAACTTATCAAATTCCTCTCTAGTTTTCAATTTAAAGATATCTATTGATTATTCTTTCCTAATAATACTAATTACACCTTTCAATGATCCAACATACAAAGTAGAATTGATCAAATCTGGACCAATCTATCAATTACAAACATTGAATATACTGATATACTCCAAAACTACTTATTAGAATCTGATTATAATCTTATTATATTAGAAATTTCTATTATAATTAACAAACCAAAACCTTACAAACAATGAAAAAGGAAAATCTTTCTCTAAAAAAACAGCTCTAATACTTCTCTTGAAAACTATGCTACTTAAACAACACAAAATCTCCAATGACTACTTGTTAAACTTTTTATAATCTCTAACCAAAACTAACTTAACAAGATCTGGAACCAAATTCACAAAGACCTAATTAAAGCTATCTCTAAACATATTCCTTTTAAAAAAGTAAATACTATCAAAGACATTAAAGAAACTAATTCTTCTAAACATTCTCAACTCTATTATCACTACAAAGAAATTCTTTTTCTCAAAAATCATATTAATTCATCTAATTTTAACAAATTACTTCAAAAATACTTATCTAAATACTTTGATAATATAATTCAAAACCTATCACCTACCCTTTCTCATCTTCAAAATAAACTTTATCTTACCAAAACTGCTCTTAATCATCATCAAAATCAAATTATTTATAATGAAATTAAACAAAAAATTAAGGATCGAAACAAATTTTTCTCTGAAACTCCTAAACTTTTCTACAAAAATATTCTTGAAAAATATAACAATATACATATTGACAAACTATTAACAAATAACTCACTTTTAACTGATCATAATGAAATACTCGATGCAATTTATATGCATTTTACTACTTATTTCGAATCCAAATCTTTGGAAACTATTTTACCAACTAGTGAATATTCAGATCTGTACAAACTACATCCTGAACTTAAAAGTTACTACCAAAATCTTATTTAAGAAATTACACAACAAGAATGGCAAGAGATTATCTCTAATCTTCCAAATCAAAAAGCTGCTGGCCCTTCTGAAATCTGCTATGAACATATTAAATATGCAAACTCCAAAACATAAAACCTTTTTAGATAATTTTTAAACAAATATTTCTAACTTCAAAAAATTCCTACAGAATGAAAATCTTTTAATATTTTTCTTATTCCAAAAAAATCAAACTGGGACTATACTCTTACTCAAGTACAACCTATATCTATCATTGAACCCTTTAAGAAAACTTTAACAAAAATCTTCATATCTAGACTAGATAAGATTATTACTTTTAATAACCTATTTCTAATTTTAACTTTGCGGCCTTCAAAAATTCCTCTACTCATACTCCAATTCAAATTCTATATAATGCAATTGAATACTACAAACCTAACAACAAAGAAGCTTGGATATTATTTCAAGATATATCTAAAGCCTTTGATAAAATTAACACCACAAGACTACAAGATGCTTGCAAATGAATTGGTATTCCAACTCCTAGTATAAACCTTATTACAGAATTACATACTTCTTGACTTGCCAAAATCATTACTAGTCATAACCTAACACAACTAGTTCAAGTTAAATCTGGAATAGAGTAAAGAAAAACCTATTCACCCTTATTCTAAAAAATCTACTATGACCCTATTCTTTTTTTTATCAATCAAAAATATAAAAATCAATTCCTTAAAATATCTGCACAATCATCTCTTGATATTATTCTAATACTTCTGCTTAAACAATTACTATTTTTTTATTAGTCTATATAGATGATACTACTTGGCATTGTGAAGACCCATCTACAATGCAAAATATACTCAATGATATATCTACTCTTTACAAACTTAACAATATCAAAATAAACTCTTCCAAATTAAATCTTCTATATATTAAACCCAAAACATCTATCTTCTCTTCAACCATTCTCACTGTTAATAATTAAACCATTTCTTCTAGAAGATCTTAAGACATTATCTAATATTTAGGCATATTTTATGATGGAAATGGCTCTACAAAACCAACTCTTGATACTATTTTCAACAAAATTAAAAACTTTCTTAACCTCATTAAATACAAAAAAATTACACTATCACAAATTTTAGCTCTTTTCAATCTTATTCTCCAACTATCTTTAGAATATTTATTACAAATAATTCCAATTTACCAAAATACTTAAACTAAACTCTCTTGAATATTCATTATCTAATCCAAAAAAATGCTAGCACTAGTAAGAAATACAAATAATATTACCCTTACTAATCCACTATCCTTTAACCTACCAACTCTCAATAATATTTTACAAAAATTAAATATCTCTAATATTAAATAAATTTTTAACTCTATACCTTTACTTAATACCATTGGCACTTTGCGAACTAAAGCCTGGCTTCTCAAAATTTGGCAGCTGAAGTTTACAATAGATATACTTAATACTCACTATCACAAAACACAAAACTTCACACTAATTTTTCATATTTGTCAACTTGCAAAACACAATATTTTATTGTCTAACTTTTACTATTACCAGAATTTTTACAAACTACAAAACAATATATGATGTACTTTCTCCAAAATTATCCAACTTAACTATTTAAAGTCTAAGAAACAACAGAATTCTATTTGTTGAACAAATTACAGCAGCAGATAATTTATGCTTTCTTCTATAGAATAACATATATTTATGAACAAACAAACCTATACAAGGTTGTCAACCAACCTGGTTTACACAAATCTTCTCTTCTAATCAAAATTATAATATTAACACAATCTGGCCTTATTTAAATCTTTCTTCCAAAAACTTCTTCATCAACTCGATAGATATTCTTCCCTTTTCCTCAACCAACCTTTTTCTTTACAAAATCTTTTACAATATCAATCAACAAATCTTTCTCTTACAACAAATTCATTTTCAACAAGCCAATTTCTATCACCTTTTTATTACTCATCTGAATTTACTTTAATTACTTCTACTTCACTTCTAACAATCTCAAACTTTCAATCTATTAGTATTCCATACAACCAAATTAAAATCACTAAAAACTTACTACAAATTAACTTCAATGAAATTCTTTCACTTATCTATATTAACAATCACACTTCTCTCCAATCCTTATTCCTTTCTTATTCTTCAGTAAACTTAACTTTTTCTAAAATACAACTCATTCAACAAACTGTTAAATCAACTTCATATAAAAATTAATTAATCAAACTTTACTTCTCAATCAGAAATTCTAACTTAGACAATTTAATCTTCTATACTGATGGTTTTATCAAAAACTGTCAAAATCCAAATATTAAATTAGGTATAGGCTAAATTTGTGAAGCAAATATAATATAAACTTTAATGCAAACATAAAACCATATACTGATACTAATTGTACTAAACTTGAAGCAGTTCTATCATTTCTTTTAGTTATACCATCAAACATTACTATTACAATTCATCTCAACAACCAAACAGCAATTAAAAACTTGCAACACATTTTCTTTTTAAAACAATTACATATTAAAAATTGAGATATTATTTCTTTTATTAATAATCTCAAATTCTTAAAAACCTTAACATACAATTTTTAAAAATTAAATCACATACAAATTCATTTCATAACTAAGCAGACTTCCTAGCAAAACAAGGAACTTCCAAACCTATTCTCGAATTATCACTGCCAAATACTCAAACTTACTTTCTATGGAATAATCATCTTATACCATTCAAAATTTATAACTTTATCAAAAATACTATTAAAATTCAAAAACTTTCTTCTTGGTCTACACTTAAACACTTCCAAAATATCTCAGAACCTAACTGAGCTCTTAACTTTCAAATAATCAAATCCATGAAACATGATACTCAAAAATACTTCTTTCATATCAAAATTCTTACAAATAACCTGCCCACTATAAAAAATATTAATATATGCAATTCTTATCTCTATACAACAACATGTTCCTAATATACAAACCCTGAAGACACACTTCACCTCTTTCTTTGTGCAAGCAATAATATTAATATAAACCAAGCAATTCTCAATACAATCCAATTAACATTCACCTCACTTCAAATATCTAACAGTCTAGCACTCTCCATTTTTAATATTATCTCAAACTTCATAGCCAATCACACTAATCCTAATTACCAATCTATCTTATATGCCATATCTGGCACTTTTTCTATAACTATCTACAATAATATCAAAGTTCTTTTAAACAAACA
>CAJVQA010001891.1:0-23767 GCA_910591915.1 Cetraspora pellucida
GCTGTTGCTCAGATATAGCTTGACAAAAACTTCCTTGGTTGTAGCCAAAGTTACTTTTTCGATAACTCCATAGACTTTTACTAGAGAGCCAAACCCACAAGGAGCTGTCTTTTTTAACTCTTTTTTATATGGCCCACATGCAATCTGAAACTCTTGAACCCAGATGCTATATGGTGAAGTTTTGTTATATATAAACATGCTAACTATATAATTTTCGTAGGTCTGTATATGTGAAAAAATTGGTGCAAAGGATCATCAGAAAGAGTGATCTTGACTACATTAGGATTACTATCCTCTAGATGTTATTTATTAAACTATTATATTATATTATTTCTATTTTTATAAAGGTTTTTTTTTTTTTTAACTTTGATAATACTGTTAATTGGTTTATTAAACTTAATTTGATATAATACAAATTTTATAATTACATGTTTAAGATCAATTATTACTAATAGTATATTTCTATTTAATTTTATACTATTGACATTACTTAGTTACTTATATAGCACCTAAATGCTTATCTGCTATATGGTTATATGCAGTTATCTTGGTAACTATTTGTGATCAAAGCATCTTATTAAACTACTATACAGACAAGAATATTTACTGAACTTAATATAATATTTTAAATGTTAAAAATACTGTCTTCTGTAATTATATTTATATGTTTTACTTGTATGTTTTACTTGATCTTATTTTTTCTTCTTTCTAATCTAACTATATCTAGTAATATCTTGTTTTTTATTATAATACTTTTAAATTAGTTTTATTCAAGTATGTCTAATCTTTTTAATCTTCTATTTTTAGTATGCTTATTATTAATTTCTCTAAAGTGATTTGACAATAGTTTAGAATCTACAATAAACCTGTATCTCAAGGAAGATTTGCTGCTATTATTAGTTTTTTTGACTAATTTATATTTTAAATCAGATTTGCTATTACTATTCTTGTAAATATCTCAGATTTTAATGTTATACAATAACTTAGTACTACATTTAATTTCTAACAAACTGCTCTTTTCTATAATAAAAATTAAAATTTGTTGTATTTACAAACAAAACAATTCTGGTTATATCTAAAGAGTTTTTTTAATCTCAATAATATCATACTACTATTTTTTTTTATATAAGCAGTCATGCTAGTACTTTATTAAGTTTTTGAAATTATATTTGTAACTATATAAATATCTCTAATATCTAAGTCTAGCATTACCTAGTCATCTTAATAGTATCTAAGTACAACCTGCCATATTACTTTGAGCAGAAGTAAGCTGCTTGTCTGACTACTTAAAGTCTGTAATAAAGGGTCTTTTTTCTTCTATAACAAGCCTTAACATTGTTTTTGTTACTTTCTTCTTAACTTGCTTTCTTTTTTCTCTTATTTCTTTCTTCTTTTCTTCTATTTTTTTCTGATTTGTCTTATCTCTTTTTCTTAGTTTTGTCAGCTTTCTATTCTTTTTTCTTTTAATTTTACCTGTTATTTTAATTTTTTTTCTTATTTAATAATTATTTTGCAATGTATTCTTTATATTTGTTTATAAATATGTTTTAGGCTATTATTGCTATTGTGTTTACAAACTGCTGTCTTGATTTTGTGTTTAGAAGTTGTATTAGTTTGTCTTGTGTTTTTTTTAAAAATTAGGCCTTTTATTAGTGCTTCTCTTATTTTTACTTCTTTTGTCTCTGTTTTTCCAAAGAGTACTATATATAACATATATAGAAGAATTTGAATTTTTCTTTTTTTCTTAATTTCTTTCATGCTGTTGCAATAGTCACTTTTTGGATTCTCTTTCAGAGATTTCTTTGTCTCTTGCATGCTACCAAGTATGCTTGTGTCTTTTTTACTTTATCTTGGCATACTTGGCATTCTACTGTTGTATATATATCTGGTCTTCTTCTGTTGAGTTTTTCCAAAGTTGGAAGTTTATTTATTATGTACTTAATAAATGCACTTCTTTTGAAGCTGCTTCTTCTCATTATACAGTGTATTCTCTTAGTTATCTTTAGTCTTTTTCAAAAATAAATCTAATTATAAATTGTGATTTCTGCTTTTGGCTCTAAAACTTTAACTGCTCTCATCTTTTTTCACTCTGCTTCTAGTTTTGTATTTATTACTAACTTGCAAAACAGTCTTGCTAATATGTTAATTCATCTGTTTTTCTACTTTAGACAGTACTTTATCTCTTTACAACTAACTTTTTTAGTCTGTACTATTTTTTTACTTATTGTTCTCTTTTTTGCTAAACTATTAGCTTTTTTATTCTATTTATCTTTACTATAACTTTAACTAAATCTATCTAAATGTTTTTTATCTTAACAAAATCTTTAATCTTCATTATCTATATTGCATTCTTCTTCTTAATAATCTTGTTTCTGTTTGCTTGTTCCAGATTCTATTAATGTTTCTTATTATGGCATTACTATCTGTATATATCTCTATTTGCTTCTCTCTAGGTATTATTAAAATTGTTGTTCAAATTGCTACCAACTCTGCTATTGTCAATGTTTGGCATTTTTCTAGTCCAAGTGCTATCTCTTCTTCTGACTATTCTTGCATTTTATTTGTTTGAACCTATTCAATACTTGAATTATTCTTAAATATTAGCTCTTTACTATCTTTCTTATTAGTTATACCATTTATGTATATTATATATTTGTTCTTGTTTTTCATAATATTTCTTTTTAGAACTTCTATTATTCCTTAACTAATATTTTTTTTTAATTTTTGTCATTTAATAATTTTTATTTCTAGTTCTTTTATCATTATAAGACCTTCCAGCTTGCATTTACTATTTCTGGTCTGTCTATTTCTGTTTTGTCTATTATTTGGTCTACTGCTATCTTAATTTGATTGTTGCCCTTTCTTATTAATCTATCTGAAATTATATTAATATTTTTATTTAATCTTATCTATTGCTGGCAACTGTTTTCTATCTGTTTTTTTTTTCTTATATACCTTTCACATCTGTTGATCTCAGTTATTATTTCATTTTTTTTGCATTTCATTTGCCAGTGTTTAATTAATACTTTTTTCTTTTTCTTTTTAACTACCTTTCCAAGCTGTCTGTAATCTTGTATGCTATATATTATCTATTCTTTTTTTGTTTATCTTTTGATATATGCTCTCATTTGACTTGCATTGCTTGAATATTTTGTCCACTTGTTCTTAAGTATTTTTGTACTACTCTACTTTCTGGGCTACTGAGCACTTTTAATTCAATTGCTTTGAATCATTCTGCTTTTTTTTCTTTACTTGATTGGCTTTGATTGCTTTTAAGTTGATGCCATATGATTAGTTTTTCTTTCTTTGTATCAAGTAGTTAGTTCAAATATATTAGACCTGCTTCATTTACTCTAACTGCCTCTTTTTTCTACAATTGTGCATTTACCAGTTCTTGTATTTTAGTATCATATCTAAACATTATCTATAGTTTACTTTTCATTCTAATATTTATTTTTAGTTTTCTTGCTTTGAGTATTATAAGACATGCCAAGTTATTCTTCAAATATGTTTTGATTTCTGGCCACTCTTTTGTCTTTCATATGTTTTTTGCTAAGCCTGCTCTTTGACAGCCTTGTGTTATTCTTAGCCTTGTTAGCTGTTTGAGACTGTTTTGTTTGTTTAGTCTTGCCAATAGACTACTCACTTGCTTCATAATTAACTCTTGTTGCAATGTTCTACAGCTATCAAAATCTTTGTATTTTATTATACAGTTTTCTATTATTCTTTGTAGGCTACTTTTTGTTTTGCCAAACTTATTATTAATTGATGTATTTTATTTAGACTTCTGTTTGACATCTTTGTTAGCTGTAACATATAGTTTAGTTTGGGTATTATTACCATATTGTTTATATATGCAATCTGGCTCATTGTTATTTTTTTGTACTTTAGATTTCTTATAGTCTGGCTTACTATTCTTTTGCTTTTTTCTTTACTTGTATCTTTTGCATTTTGCTGTTTAACCATATTTCCAATAAATAAACTATTTTATATTTTTGTTCTTCTATTATCTTACTTTTTCTATATATTACTGCTTTTTTTTCTTTTTCAATTTTTGTGTTTATTATTATTAGTTTCAATTTTGATCTATTTATCTCTATATCATTCATTTCAAAAAACTCTTTAGCTATTTTCAAGATTTCTAATAATTGCTCTTTACTGTTTGCAATTCATGTTGTATTATCTGCATATGCAATTGCTGCTTAACAATATCTTGTAATATTGTTGTATTGCATATCTCTTTGTACTTGTTGCTCAACTGTATACTCTAAACTTTTATCTTCTTGGATTTTTTCTAATAATGAGTTATAAAAGAGTTACTATATTAATGATGAGATTACTTTACTTTGGTTTATTCTATCTCCTGCTATTAATTCTTCTGTTAGGCCATAGGCTATAATTATTTTTAATTGTCTCTTGTAAAAAAGTTTCAATATTTATTTAATTGTTCTTTTGGGTATTTTAACTCTTTGCAAAACTAGTTTAAGACTTTCAAGAGAAACTAAGTCAAATACTTTTTTTATATTCTGCAACAGTATCTATATTTCTTTATCTTTTTCTTTTGCTTCCTCTATTATTATGTTTAAAATCTGTACTGGTTGCTCTGTTGAGTTTTCTGAAAGGTCTGTGAAGATTGGTCCTCTCAGTATTTCTCTTTTTATAAATACTTTAGCAAGTCTTTTCATTATCACCTTTGTTACAACTTTTCTAAATGTTTCAATTAGTGCTATTGGGTAGATGTTGTTTAAACTATATATCTATTTTACATCTTTTGGTATCAAGTAAACTTGTGCTATCTTCTACTTTATTGAAATTTCTTTTGTCTTTAAGTATAAGTCTGCAAAGCTTCTAAAGGTTTTTATTTCTGCTCTTTTGATCAGTATATAGCTTATGTCTGAGATATCTAGAGCTGTTTCTGTTTTTAATTCTCTTAGTGTCTTTTTCCATTTTTTTTTTTTAATTTTTCTTTCAACTTCTGCATACTATTCCTTTCTAATGCTTTTTTTTAGTTTGTATATCTTTTCCACTTTTCTGTCATTGTTTTTAATTTGATGTTTTTTTTTAAACTGCAACTTATAATGTTCTGCTATATTTGTTTTAACCTCTTCTGGCTTTGTTATTAGGTATATTTCTTCTTTTACTTGCTTAATAAGCCTATTAAGCATTATTTTTTTATATTGCTTATTTAGAAGACTAACAAGCATTTTTCTATGGTCTGTTTTGATCATTTCATATCTCTTATATATATTTCTTCTATTTGCCTTCTTTGTATTTGTTCTTAGTCTTTTTTTTTTTTTTCTTATAAGAGCTTCTGTCATACTTTTATGTCTTTTATTTAGGCATGTAACTAATATCTTTGTAGTTTTGGCAGTTTTGCATCTATTTTGTTGCCTAGTGTTTTTAATTGTTTATTTGTCTTACTTCTTTCTTCTTCTGTTACTTCTTAGTCTTTTTTTATCTTTGTATATTTAATTAATCTTTGAAGCTTTATGATATCTTTTTCTTATTGTTGTGCTTTTTGACTATTTCTTCTATTTGTTGTTATGTTGTATATTCTCTTTTTTGAGTATGTGTTTATTTGCTGTAATAATAATTGCTTTTTCTATTGTATCATATATATCATTTATTTTGTTTATATGTTTCTTTTTATTTTGCACTTCTGTTTGAATGTCTTTTAAACTTTTTTTTACTTTTAATTGCTTTTGCAGCTCTTGTGCATAGTTTTTTCAATCCTTTAGTTTTGTCCAATCATATAAGTATAATGTTTTTAATTGTTCTTTCTTTTTAATCTCTGTTTTACTGTTTTTCTTTATTATATATTTATTTCATATTTCTGCACTTATTATTTTATAATTGCTTTCTATAATTTCTTCTGTTTCCTCAATGTTTGCCCTTTGCAAACCCAAGGCCAATTCTTCTGACACCCAAATATAGTCAATTCTTGTTGCAGCTTTTTTGTTTAACTATATGTAATTTTTGGCTTGTTGAATGTATATCTTTATATATGTCTATAAAGGCTTGTTTTTTTATTCAATTAAAGATTAATAGTCTTTTAAAATTTGCTGATTGTGAGTGTTGTTTATCTAATATATTGTTTACTATATGATTAAAATTATCTATAATCACAAATTGTGTTTGTCTTTTCTGTTTAGTAACCATTTCTACAATTTTTTACTGAATGTTTTTTCTTATCATTTTGTTACTTGGTGGTATATAGACTCCTATCACTACTAACTCTAACTGTTTGAAGTATAGCATAATTTCTATCATATATTCACTTATTTTCTTAATAGCACCTACATGCTTTCCTATTGTTCTTCTATTAGAATTTCTACACCTAATCCTTTTTCTTATCTTTTGCTATATTTGTCTAGTACTCTACATAATTTTTGTTTGCTACATATGTTAAGAACCTTCTTTTTCTTTTAGTAATATTTGTTTCTGTGATTTCCAATATTGCAATTTCTTTTTCTTTTGCCTAATCTAACAGGTTTTTGAGTTTCCAACCTTTGGTCTTCAAACTATTGACATTGTGACATGCTATTTTGACTTCTTTCCTTCTTTTTTTATTTTTTATTTAATTGTTTTTATTTTTCTTCTGCATTTTTAGCATTTTTAGTTTTTTTTCTTTCTTTTAAACTAAGAGATATTTCTCTTTTTTTTTCTTTAAAAACTTTTCTTTTATTTTGTAGAAAAGTCTTGATCTTTTCATCTGTATTCTGAAACTCAACTAAAGTGCTCTTAGAAGTGATTATCTAGGTCTTCTCTTACTCCTAGTTGCATTTCTTCTATTCTGTCTAGTTTCTTTAATATTTGGCACAAGATATCTTCTACTGACAGTATTCTTTCTTGATTTAGTATGTTTGTTTTGGACTTTTTTTTCTTTGTCATTGCTTTCTCTTCTTTTATGTTGATGTTTCAATTTTCTAACTACTCTTTTATATTTTGTAGCTGAGAGTTACTTTTCATTTCTTCATATCTTTTAATTAGTGTTTCATGTCTTGTGACTCTGACTCTTGATACTTCTTGTTTTTTGCAGTTTGGCTGTCTTTTATTGCTTGACTTTGATCTTTTTTGTCTTCTACCTCTTGACTTTTTTTTTCACAAGTTTTTCTCTTTCTATAATTTTTCCAATTCACTTAATAGTTATTATACCATATTGGTGTTGTTTGAGCTATCTCTGCTTCTTGAGCATTTGCAAACATGATTATTGCAAACTTTTTTTGGTTTCTATTTTTGTTAAATAGTATGTATACTGCTTTTGCTTCTTTATTTCTTAGACATCTTAATAGTAGCACTTCTAATATTCCTTTAGGGATATCTAATAATTTGCTATAAACTAACTTGTTTTTCTCTCTGTATATAGTCTTTATTTCCTTCTGTTACTCTTGCTAATTTATTGTTGCCAAGCAGTAATGCCTATATGTTGTTTTTTTCTTTCTAATAATCTGTTATTATGACTGCTAATGCTTTATATTATGATCTCTTGATTTGTATTATATGCATATTTTTCATACTTCTGCACATATATTTCAGTTTCTTTGCATTAATGTTTGCTAGTAAGTTTCAGATTATTAGATATTTTATTGTTTCTGCTTCTTTTAGTTTTTCTACTTATAGCCTCTTAGCTTCTGTTTCAGTCTTATTTTTCTTTTCTATTTTGTTTTGATGTATTTCTTTTTGTTTGGACTTTTTTCATTTTATATCTTTAGATCATTTATTTTCTTTTTATTGTTTATTCTTTATTCTGTGCTTGTTTGTTGCTTCATTTTGTTCTTTTTTACTTTCTATTTGATTTCATGTTTCATCTGGAATCAAATTAAACCAATCTTCATTTTTTCAATTTAGCTAGTTAATTGCTTCTTCTTTTTCTTTTTTACAATTAAATATTACTTTAATTTAACTATTGCCTTTTACAAAGACTTCTTTAATCTTTATAATATATTTATTTGTATTAAGCATCTATTTTAACATATCTGTTCTTTTTAATTTTGTTTTACCTAGCACATTATAGGCAAAAATTCTTACTGTTTCTGGTGTTTTATTATTGCATGGTCTGTTATCTGATGCCTAGATGCTTTGCTCTAATAGTACTTTTATTGCATCTTCTTGCAGTATTGTTAACTCTTTTTCTTTGTTTTCTTGTTTTTTCTAGACTTGAGTCTTGTTATAAAGTCTTTTTATTTCTTTTTGCTTTTTTTATATTTTGCTCTTGTGCTATATATCTTTGCTCTTTATCTATTACTATTTGTTTCTTACCTGTTTTATATATTTCAAATTCTTTTTCAAATTTCTTTCTTTCTTTATTATCTTTTATCTTAACTATTTCTTCTGGTTTGCTTTACTTTTTGCTTCTCTTTCTCTTTGCTGTTGTGAGTTATCCTTTATTTTAAAGCTAAAATCTTTTAATCTACTTATTTTATTCACTTCTGCAATAACTTTACTTAATGTTTTTACTGCTGCTATATCTGCTATGTCTGCTGTAAACAGTAATGCTATATATCTGTCTGTTCTTGTTTCTATAATATTTGTTGTTTTTAGTGTTTTAACTAGCTTAGCATTGTCAACTTTCTGTAAGCTTTGTGCCATTGATCTTTTTAGCACTTTTTTTTATAGACTCTCAGATCTTATTTTATATGTATTTTCTCTTATACTGATTGTTGTTGTTTTATTTGTTAGTTGGTTTAATATAGTTGTTTTTATGTTATATGCTTGCTTTGATATGCTATTTTAATATACATACTTGTTTGTTTACTTTATTTATTTTGTTGCACATTCTGTATAACCTAATTGATCTGTGCAACAGAGTTACAGAGATTTTTTAAACTTTTTACAAATTATTGTTTCTGTTAGAAAAATTTTTCTTTTTCCAAGCTATGCTACTTCTAAGTTTTTTCTACTTGTATTTGTTCTTTGGCTAAATGTAGCTTTTGCTGCTTTTTCTTTTTTGTTAGAAGTCTAAGTGTTGCTTTCTAGTAGGTTTTGTAATTTTTTCTACATTTTGCTTTTCACTAATTTTTGGTCAAGGAATCTATAGAAGAGAGTTTGTTCATAAAAATTAATATCATACTACTATATATTGCAAGTTCACAACTTATTTAATAATAACTGCAAAACAATTCTGGTTATACTTAGAAAGTTATACTAACTTTAGTAATGTTATACTATCTTGCAAATCTTATTTTATATTAATTAGTTTATTACAGTTTTGTTTGTTATAGACTTCTATATAAATATAATCAGAATTTAATTTGGTACTTTTATATTATACAAAAAAGTTTTTTTTTTTTTTTGCTTTCACTAAGATTGTAATTATTAGTAACTACTGCCTTTATTGTATTTTAATTATAGTTACATAACTTGTACAAGGTGAGTATACAACTAGCTACTTGTACAACTTTTGGTTGTTTAATTTAAGTAGTTTGCCTGCATAACAGGTTCTACACTAGCTGTCATATCTGCAATTTACTAGAAGATTACCTATTTTAAATACTCTGATCCTAATACTATATAGCAGATAGTGCACAAGTTCCTATACACTTATATTAGATGTTGTTTAATCTAACCTTAGCCTTCCTTTCTGTATATCCATCAAGCCATTACACATTTTAGAGTATGTTATCTGACTGTAAGGCTAAAGGGTGCCCTTCTGCTAACTAATTATCCATATTTAATTTTTATTAATAGGGCTCACCTTTGCAAAGTTTACTCAGACCCCAGCATTGACTTTATAGCATATTCCTAGTACTTATAGTATATCTTTGTTTTCAATCTTAGACTCTTAATCCAGATAGCTCAGAAGAACTTAACCTGGCTCTAATATTTTAGAGTCTGCTCTTCAAGGTTTTTTTTTTCCAGTTTGAGACTTCTGATAGCCTGGTTAGTAGTATCTCTTATCTGAGGTTCTTGCTTATCCAATTTCTTCTATATTGGTATCTGTTTTCTAAATTTAGCCTTTACAGTAGTACTGTCAAAGATCTGTACTACCTCTTTACTTAGACCTTTCTAAGTGGACTCTGGCTTCTCAGTTCATAGGTTTACATAATCACAAGGACTTATCTTGAGTTTGCACTACCTGATGCTGGGTTACATTCTTTTGTATAACTCCAATATTGTGCAAATGCCTTATGACCTACCAGTCATGCTAGTGCAACTGTGTTATAGATATCTTATCCCAACTGATTAATAGAAAGTCATTATCATAATACTGTCTATATATTACAAAGGTGATTATCTAAATTTTTGCTGTTAGTAGGTTTTGAACTCACTACCTACCACTTGGAAGGTTGACAACTTATTCACTTCACTAAGTTACCACATCCCTATATAAAAAAGTTATATATTATTCTTTAAAATTTTTTTTCTATAATTAAATTATTTAATTATGCCAAAAGTGCTTTTAATTTTTGATTAAGTTAATTTTTTACCATAAATCATCTTCATGTTTACCACTTTTTTACTATTTTAGTCTTAATTATTTTTCAGACTATTTTTCTAATTAAATCTTCTTTTTAGATCCTAATTAGAACTTATTTGCACAATTCATTAATTATTTTTTCAAGCAAATACCTTACAAATTAGGTGCAAAGATGTTAGTACTGCCTATATTAGAAGGTATAAGGATGTTAGTGCTACTCTAGCCTTAAGAACTTATATGCACAATCTTTTTATAATCATAACTTTCTGTAATAAGTGCTTGTTATACATAGTACCTACATTCTATAATTAGTTTTTCTTCTCTAAATTCTTTTATACAAATTTTATTTGTATTTGAACTTTTCTATAGGGCTTGATATCTAATTAATAGTTTCAATAGATTATAGAAACAAATTTTTTTTCAGTCTAAGTTGAACTATAAACCTTGTTTGTAAAAAGTTTAAAAGCTTATCTGCTAAGCTATAGAACCCAAACTTATTTTTATAATGTTTAATTTTTTTTTTCTTAATTTTGGCAATTTTGCTGATTGCTCTTTATTAAGATATCATGTTTTTATATAAACATTTTTAAATTTAACATATTGAGTTAACATTTCACAGTTACTTTTATAAGTACTTACAAGCAATCTGTCTGTACCAGTTGCCTAATTTCCTAAGAAAGAAGGAGATCTGAAGACACATCTGACCACTGTCTTACAATAAAATATTATCAATCTAATAACATCTTCTTATAGAAAAGTGAAAAAAAAACAAAAAAAACTTATTATATAACAAACAAACAAAAAAAAACAAAGATATAGAAAATAAAGGTAAAAGATATAAAACAAAAAATAAAAGAAGAAAAAAAAAATTTAAAAGAAAAAAGAAAAAGATATATGCAACTTTTATTACATAACTATCAAATAATCACAATTATAAGTCTATGTTGGGCCTTAAAAATTATAAACTATACTAAATAAAATTAACTTTACTATTATTTTATTTATCTAAAATATTTAATAAAAAAAAAACTATATTGGATAAAAACTTTGACTTGGATATAGAAAGTTGACATAAGCATTGGTTAGTTTGAAGACAGTATTTCACAGAAGTTCAGCAGTCTGAGGCACATATATGAGTTGTGTTTGTGTTGCTGTATTGTTTTCACAATTTTGTTTAGAAAATAAATACTGGTAACTGTTTTGGTGATTTTATATATTGATCTTTTAGAGAAGGTAAACTGAATTGCCTACTTTTTACAAAATTTTTTTTGAAAAAAAAAAACATAAGGTAAACCAAACTATAGCCTTTGTGAGTGTTTGACTTTTTTGAATATTCTTTGTAAGTTTTATAGTTGTATAGAAGTAATATATTCAACTTTGTTGTTTACTTTATAAAAAAAACTTCTGACTTTCACCAACTACTCTTTTATAATTTCAAAATGCTTTTAAATCATTATTACAAAGTGATAGCTTTTTTTTAACTTTATTTCAATGCCCACTATGCATGCCTAGTACTTCAGAGAAGTTTTTATAAGGTTTAATATATTAACTATATCATTTTTCTGTAGCTTAGCTTTTTGGAAAGTTTGGTCCAGATAATTATCCTATATAATGTTTATTAGAATCTTAATATTTATTTTTTTATATTTTATTATTATTTTCTATTAAGTTTTTTTACTTAGAACTAGGGTTTAGGGCATGGGAAAAAAATTGGGCATGCCCATATGGGCATGCCTCTGAGCTAAGGCATGCCTCTCATGCCCATAGGCATGCCCTTTTAAAATTATATGATTAATATATAGTTTAAAAATCTTATCTGTTGATTGAGTATCTACAGTTCTAGTTTACCTGAACTTATTAGCTAATTAAAATATCTTTAAACATCACATGACAAGGGCATGCCCTTTGAACTTGAGGCATGCCCCATGCTCCTGTGCCTAAACTCTACTTAGAACTAACAATATTTTTCAAACTACTAATTTAGATAGCTTAACATAATATATTTTTGTGTATTTTTTTTTAATAAATTCTAATAATCTGATTGGTTATTACTTAAACTATAAACTATTTTCAGGCAAATTTGTTTAAAAAATTAACAAAAATATATTTATGATTTATATTTTTTAAATTTTAAAATATTTAAATAAAATTTTGTTTGATAATATTTAAAAATAAGAATTATACTATAATAATATTTAATTTTATACTATTTAAGTTACTTACAAGCTACAAATAGACAAATTTAAAAGAAAATTTTTAATTAAAAAAAATATTTACTAATTCTTAGTAAACACTTTAAATATTAATTTTAAATTTATAGTTTTTAATGCAATATTATAACTTATATAAAAAATAACAACTTTAATGTGAGTCCTATAGTTTAGTGATTAAGCTTTCATACTCTTTACAGTTAAGGTCAACAGTTCAAATCCAGTTGGAGGCAAAATTAAAAAGATTTTAGCTTTTGTAATCTAAGACTATACAAAATTAATTAATTAGTTTTTATAACTTGACTAAATCAAAATTTAAAAGCTTATAAAAAATTTTTTTTATATATTTTAATAACTAGGTAGGTTAGAAATGGAGTTCCATAGCCTAGTGGTCTAGGCACTCCTTTCTTCACAGACAAGGTCAATGGTTCAATTTTAGCTAAAGGCAAAACTCTATAATCTATAAAAGCATATAAATATATATAAAGTTCTGTAGCTAAGTCTATGTAATTAGAAGATTAGTATATAAGAAAGTTCTCAAAAAGAAGTTTCTTAATATGGAGAGTTGGCACTTGATATAAGAGAAGCAATAAACATACCAAAAATGAAGAGAAGACACACTAGCAGATAATACAGTAAATATAAAAGAAAACTATAAAAAAGGAATAGACTTATTGAAATTCAAATACTTTTGACATCAAACTAATTTTAGTAGTTACAGAATCTACTAAAAATTAAATAAATCTAAGAGGTAATCTTGGTAATATACTTAGTAAGTTTGTATCAAGAATAAATTCAAAGGACTATAGATACTTAGTAACATCCAATAAGATAGTACTTAGATATAAATAATAATTAGATAGCCCTAATCTGTTTTGTCATAATAATAATAATACATATTATGTATATATGCAGTAAGTATTAAAAATCAGAAAGTTTAAATAGAAGACTTACAGGCAGGTCTCAGATATAGTATCTAGTGAATAACCTATAGGCAGAATCCTTAATTAGATAATGACTAAGTGTAACTAGTTATACTTTCATTAATATATCCTATATATAATATATAATCTTATATAACCAATAATAAAAAAGATATACAGGCAAAATTGCTCTTGAAACTAAAAAAAAAATAACCAGGTAGATTTTTAAAAAAAAAAAATTCAAAAATTTTATAAAATTTATATATGAAAAATTAAAAAAAAATAGCTAGTCAGGTCTGATCAAAAATTTTATATTATAAAAATCAAGATATTAAATTTGTATAGTCTAATAAAGAGTTTATAATTAAATGCAAAGTCCTGTAATAAAGTTCAAGTGTAGTACAATGATGAAAATAAAAATTCTTAAAAAAGACCCAATTGTAGAATGCAGGCACTATGTGTAACAAGTGATTGTTACAAAAAATTACAGTTATAGAAAAATTATGCATATAAGTTCTTTAGGCTAGGGCAGCATCAACATCTTTATATCTTCTAATATAGATGGTACCAACATCCTTACACCTAACTTGTAAGATATTTGCTTGGAAAGATGATTAACAAATTTTGTAAATAAGTCTTAATTGGAATCTAAAAAAAAGATTTAATTAGAAAAATAATCTGAAAGTAACTAAGACTGAAATGATAAGAGAAGTAGTAAACACAAGAATAGGCTATAATAAAGAATTAGTCTAACCAAAATTGAAAGCACCTCTGGTACAGTCAAATAATTTAATTATAGAAGAAAAAATCTTAAAGGTTGGCATATAACTTCCTTGTGCAATATAAAAGCACCAAATTG
The DNA here is from genome assembly GCA_910591915.1 of Cetraspora pellucida. NCBI lineage: Eukaryota > Fungi > Glomeromycota > Glomeromycetes > Diversisporales > Gigasporaceae > Cetraspora > Cetraspora pellucida. Next base: position 14,410 of record CAJVQA010001891.1, read on the forward strand.
GGTTCTGATTATACCTATATAGAAGTCTATGACAAACAAAAATAAAATCAACTAACCAATATAAAATAAGATTGCAAGATAGTATAGCATCACTGAGGTTAGTGTAACTCTCTGGATTTAATCAGAATTGTCTTGCAAATATTATTGAATAAGCTGAGAACTTGCAATATATAGTAATATGATATCACTAAAGTTGGAAAAACTTCCTAGACATAACCAGAATTGTTCTATTTGTAAGTGCAATAAGTTTCAGTCACTACTATAAAAGAGAGTACTATGTTGGAGATTAAATGCAATACCAAGTTACTGTATAATGTTAAGACCTAAGGCATCTGCAGAAATGGCAGCAGCAGACTTGGCTTGAGATATAGATTAGTCAAAAGACCAATAGTAATAGCAGATTTGGCTTAAGATATGAGTTTATTGCAGATCCTAGACCATTGTTAGAACATCTTAAAGAAATTAATAACAGGCATATCAAAGATAAAAGATTATAAAGATCAGATATATTTAAATAGAACCAATTTGGAGTAATACAGTGACAAAAAGTAAGAAATATAAAGAACAAGGTAATACTAAATATAGTAGATTAGGAGGCAAAAGAAACAAAACCAGGTAAAACATGAAAGTAGAACACATGAATATATTTTACAGAAGACAGTACCTCTGGTATTTGAGATGTTGCATTAAGTTTAGAAGGTATTCTTGTTGTGTAGCAGTTTAATAATATGCTCTGACTACAAGTAGTTGTTAAAATAACTGCATATAGACATGCATTTAGGTGTTATAAGAGTAACTAGATAAAGTCAATAATATAAAATTAGATAGTATATAGTACTAATAATAATCAATTTTAAAATATAACTGTAAAATTTGTACTATATCAAATTAAAGCTAATAAACCAACTGGCATTGTCACCAAAGTTAAAAAAAAAAATAAAAACTTTTATTAATATAAGTTTTTTTTTAATTATTTATAAAAATTTAGACTTGTATTAAGAATAAAAATTTTTTTTAGCTTCAGAAAACATATAAAATCTTAAAAAATTTAAAGAAATTTTTTATAATAAAAATTTTTAAACAAAATCTTTAAATTTTTATTATTCAAAATTTTTATTAATTTTTTAAAAATTTTTTAATAAAGTTTGTAAAATATATTTTCAATAAAATATTTTATAAATAAACTGTACCTTATATTAGTAATAATTTATTGTATAATTTTAAAAATACTAAATTTAATTTAAAAATTTAGGTAAATTTGTCTAAAAACAGTTTAAAAAATATTATTTAGTTTGTTTATTTATTTCTTTAAAGAATGTACTTAAGTTTTTATTAGTTTAATAATAATATATATATTTTTTTAGTATTAAAATAAGGCCTTGCTTATATCTTTATTAATAATTTAAAATAATTACATATATATATGCTATAGCTGAGGCCAATACTTGCAGTTAGAGCTAATCATTAAACTGCTAACTATATAACTACTACTATTTGTACAAAACAAATAAATTGAAAATTATATACAAAAATAAAAGCATAGACTAGTTTATTTGCAATCTAAACCTACAAGAGTGGTCAAAGCTCATCTAGATTTGGATATTTATTATATAATTTAATGATATGCTATATTTGATCTATAAGATAGACCAAATGTTAATTTTGCGAATTGCTTGACCAATAGGAGAGCATGTATTTAAGTAAGAATGTGATTTATTAGGAAGTCTACAAAAACATAAGTAAGTATAATCTCTTCAAGGGCATAAATGTTTTCTAGTTAGATTAAATAATCTTAAAAGTTGGTTAATTGGTTAAGATTAGGATTTGTTTTGTTGATTTTTTTAATTAGAGAAATAAATACAATATGTTTTTTATAGTTGTTCATATGATTGTTTATTAATATTAAGAAAAATATCAATAATAACTTGAAAGGCCATTTTGTATAGAATGTCAGAGTTTTGAATTGTTAATATAAGAGACTTTGGAATAAGTTCTTTGAGAGTAAGATTAGAGTAATAAGTATTAGGTAATGTATATAAAGAGTTAAGAGCTAGGTTTAATAATATTATTAAAAGTTTATACTATCTCTTTATTTAGAAATTTTTAAGTAGACTTTTGGTTCTTTAGTTTCTTAGTTTACTATATTTAGAAGTTTTTTTATAGATTTGTTTTAAAGTTTTTTATAAATTTTTTTTCCTTAAGCAGTCATAATAGTACTTTATTAAACTATTTGTAGCTATATATATAAATACAAAATATTATTTAACTTATAAGTCTATTATTATCTAACTACCCAAATGGTATCTAAATACAATCTGCTATACTAATTTAGTTAGAACTAGAAATTATAACTTGTTTGACTTCTACTTTACAATAGAATATTGCCAATCTGAAAACATCTTTTTATAAAAAAAGACAAACAAAAAAAAAAATTTTTAAAGTTGAAGAAAAGAGAAACAAAAATAGAAAGTAAAATAAAACTAACAAAAAAAAAATAAAACTAATCTATAAAGAGAATAAAAAAAAAAACTGCTAACAGAATAAAACTCTATTCTATGATTGCTGCTCACTACAATGTTTTTATATTTTTATAAACTGTGATTATTTTTTAAAAACTAGATACTCTGTAGAATGGAGTTCAAGTTAGACACTTTTTATATAAAAGAAATCATCAAATAGTTAGAATACTGTACCAAGATTTGGAGTACACTTAAGTGGTTTAATTTTTCATAAACCTCATAACCATTTTTTTAAAAAATATTATATGCATAGCCTTAGAATATATACATATTTCAATATATTTTTGATTTTTCTAATTTAAATTCTTTTTTAATCTGCTTTATATAATTGGCTAACTTATATATTTGTTGTGTTTCTTATTTGCTATATCTAAACAAGCATGTAATCACAAAAGAAAATGATGTATAATGTTAATCTTTTGATAAAAGTGAACCAAATCTCCACTTTTCAAAAAAAAAGAAACCAAAAAAAAGATAATAAAAAATTATATTGTTGTTGTAAAGATCCAAGTTAAGAAAAGTTTTTTTAGTTGTTCTTTTTTTTTTTCTGCTTTTAATATTCTTAATCAAAGAACTAATTTTGTTTCTACTTGCTTTCAGAATATTCTTTTAGTTTGGATGCTAAATAGATAAAAGAGTCTACCAAACAAAAAGCTTAATCCAAGACAAGAATTACTTAAGTTTTGTCTGCTTCTTGGTATATTATATACTTGAGCTTTGTTAATAACAAGTTTACTTAATGTAGAACTAAGAATATTATCCATTTTAAAACCAAAGTCTTCACTTTACTTTCAATGCCAACTTAGTTTAGATGATTGTTAGAAAGAGTTTTTTAAAGTTTTTTATAATACTAATAAGTAATTTTATTTATTTATTTATTTATATAATATCATAATAGAAACTTTAAAATACAATAAAAAATTTAATTACAAAAAAAAATTCCTAAGATAAAGATTTCTAAACTATATTTGTGTTGCTAAATTAGATACTCAATATAATATTACACTTCTTATTTCCTAATAAGTGCTATAAATAATTGTTTTAAATTATTTTCTAGCTAGAATAAGTTGGAAGAAATCTTAATAATATTTTTTTATATATATATAATATTATATTCTATATAAATATTTCTGAGTTAGAAAAATAATAACTTAAAGTAGTTAGTAAGTTGTTAATTATTAAATGATAAGTTTAGTATTCAAATCTTATCTATAATAAAATTTAAAAATTATACTTGTGCTATAATAAACTGTTTCTTAAAAATTAATTAAATTAGTATATCTGTAATTTTAAGTTATACTAACTTAAATAAAAACTTGAACATCTATATAAAGTGTAATATTACATATTTATAAAAAAAATATTAAAACTAGTATTATATAAAATTTTAATAAAAATTTATAATAAAACTATCAAATACAGTAAACTAAAAAAACAAAGAGTTAAAAATTTACTTAAAAATTTCTGAATAAAAAGGTAGTATGAACTTTTAATAATATTATTTAATTAATAAAAGCTTTAAAACTTTTTAAAGAAATAGATAAATAAACTGAATAACAAGTATGTAAGAAAAGCATATACATCAATCAGGTTACTAAATTCATTAAAGAAAAAGAATACTAAAATATACTATATTGTGCTATCTGAATTAGTAGTTTAGAAAGTTCTATTAATTTTAATTAAAGAAATATAAATAAAGTAATATGTTATAAAGATAAGTACTGAGATTTTAGTAAACTTTATAAAGATAAAAATAGTGTAATATAGTAGTTTAACAAATAATACCTGTAATAGCAAGTATTAGTTTAACTATATTATAGTATATAAAACTAGATTAGCTATATATAGTATATAGAAGATTCTAATAAGTATTTTGTCAAAAATAAAGTAGTTTTAAAAATAAAGATAAATATTTTGAATAGATGCAATTTTAAAGATATTATTATAAAACAAAATAAATTATATATACAAAAGGTTTAAAAAGACAAGACTTATAGTTAGCTTGCAGATATAATATTTAGTATAGAATCTGTATATTAATATATAAACAAACTACTTAAATTAAATACCAAAAGTGCACATATAACTAGTTATAATTTCTTATATATAAATAGTTCTAAAGGCATTTATATCTAATAAACTTAAAAAAAATATTACTCTTTAAAAGCAAAAAATTTAATTTAAAAAATATTTCTAAGTTTTTATTTAAAATAATATAATTTAAAATTATAAATTCAATTGATTATTAAAAAAAAATCTGTTATAATATAAATATAATTTTAAAATTTTATTATAAATATAATTTTAAAATTTTATTATAAATAAAATTTAAATATTAGATTTATCATTTTGAAGTTAACAACTTATTATATTTTTTTAAGTTTAATAATCTTTAAAATAATATAAAGATTTTTTAATAGCTACTTATATTTAAAATTAACTTATTATCTAGTTTGCATAGAACAAATTTAATAAAATATATTTTTTTACAAAACTTATTAGACTTTAAAATTTAAAGTTATTCTTAAATATAATTAAAAAAAAAACCTTAATAATTAGACTGTTAACAGCTATATATAGTCTTTAAATTTTAATACTATTTATTAAATAATTATTTTAAAAAATAGATTCAAGAATATAACAATTTAGTAAATTAAATAGATTATCTTTCTAAATAATAGGTTATAAGTTCAAACATTACTAGAAATAAAAATTTAAAAAATACATTAAGAGATATAATAACTTAGTAAAGTGAATAAATTATCAATTTTCAAGTAATAAGTTGTAAGTTTAAAGTTCATTAATAGTAAAAATTCAAATAATTACTTATATAAGATATAAACAGTATTATGACAATAACATTCTGTTAATTAGTTAAGATAAAATATCTATAGCTATAGTTATATTAGTATAACTAGCAGGTTATAGGCATTTGTATAACTAATTATACAAAAAAATGCAAACTAATAATAAATTATGCAAATTCAAAATAAGTCCTTATAGTTGTATAAATCTATAAAACTGAGAAGCTAGTATTTACTTAAAAAAACTTAAGCAAAGAGATAATATAAAGCTTTAATAGTATTACTATAAAGACTAGATCTAAAAAATAGATACCAATATAGAAAAATTAGGTAGACAAGAATCTTAGATAAGGGGTACTACTAATTAAACTGCTAGAAGTTTTGAATTAAAAAAAGATTATTAAATGTTGTAATCTCAGTATATCAAAAACAGATCACAGTTCTTTTAAGCTATCTAAATTAAAAGTTTGATATCAAAAAGCAGATATATACTATAAGTACTAGAAATATATTATAAAGTAAGTACTAGAATATGAGTAAACTTTGCAAAAGTAAGCTCTATTAACAAGAACTAAATATAAGTAGTTAGTTAGCAAAAGGCCTCTTAAAGCTCTACAGTTAGATAATGTATTTTAAAATATGTAATAGCTTAATAAATATATAAACAGAAAGGTCAAATTTAGATTAAATAGCACTTAGATATACAGAAACTTATATAGCTATTTGTTAAGTATAATATAAAAATTAGAGTATTTAATTAAATAATCTTCTAGCAAATTACAGATATGGTAGCTAGTATAGAACTTGCAGACAGACTACTTAAATAAATAACCAAAAGCTATATATGTGACTAGTTGTATACTTATCTTATACAAATTATATAATTATAATTAAGGGTAGAGAATACATAAATTATTTTTATATAGTTTTATATAGTATTTTGAAATTTTTATATAAAATTGAAATATACTACTTATAAATCTTTTTTAAATTACAACTAATTTTTATTAAAAATTTCACAAAATATAAATAAAATAATTTTTTTACTATAGTAAAATTTTAAACTATTATTATATTTGAAAAATATATACTTATATATGCCACAAAGTTTTTCTAAAATAGCTTAAAATTTTCTAGATAGTACAAGAATACTAAATTTGATTGATTAATTTACATAATTTTATAAGTTAATTTAATTAATAAATTTTTATATCTAATTTTTAAAAAGTTATATTTTACTGAGTTTTTAATAATTTTAATATTATTAAAATCAGAAAGACCTGCTTTACAAACTTTTTTTATAAATTAATATTAGTTTACTTAATATAGTTTTTTATAAAATTAGATATAAAAAAATTTTACTATTAAGTTTATATATTATTTCAATATAATACCTTCTACTCTTAAAATTATAATAAAGGCAGTAGCTGCTAATAACCAATAGTCTTAGTAAAAGCAAAATAATAATAATAATAATTTTAAGCTGATTTGAATTAATAGATATCAAGATAATTAAAATCAAAGTTTAAAAAAATTTAATAAATTTTTGTTATATATTATTAATAATTATTAACAATAAAATTTTTTTTTTTTAACTTTAGCAATTATGCTAGTACTTTATTAGAATTCTTAAAACTATACAGATTACATAGAATTTTTCTGATATATAAGTTTAGCATTACTTAGCCATTTAAATAGTATTTAAATACAATCTGCTGCATTATCTCAGTTAGAAATAGACTGCTTGTCTGACTGTTGTTCTACAATAGAACATCACCAATTTGATGAATCTTTTCATAGAGAAGTAAAAATACAAAAAAAAATAGTTATGTAAAAAACAAAACAGAGATATAGAAATAAATAATAAAAGATACAAATTAAGAAATAAAAGAAGAAAGAAAAAAATAAGAAAAAAGAAAATATGCAATTCACAAATATCAGATGATCACAATTGTATATCTGTGTCAGGTCTTTAAAAATTATAAACTATACTAAATAGAAATAACTTTACTATTTTTTATTTAATTAGATTATTTAACAAAAAACTATATAGAAAAGAAAAAATCTTCAACTTGATTATAGAGGGTCAGTATAAAGCACTACTTAGTCCAGAGACAGTATTTTCAGATTTTTAGTATTTCAAGGCATATGTATAGTCATGTTTGTATTACTATATTGTTTTTGATCTATATTATTAACAAACCTATTTAGAAAGTAAACATTGCTGACTGTTTTGGTAGTTTTATATATTGATCTTTAGAAGAGAATAAGCTAAATCATCTACTTTTACAAAATTTTCTTAAAGCAAAGTAAAGGCAAGAGGTAAACCAATTTTGTAGCTTTTGTGAGTTTTTGACCTTTATAGGTATTCCTTGTAGGTTTTACAGTTGTATAGAACTAATATATTCAACTTTGTTGTTTATTTAATAAAAAATTTTTGGCTTTTATTGACTATTTCTTTTATAGTCTTAAAGTATATTTAAACTATCATCACAAAGCTGCAACTTCTTTTTTAACTCTATTTCAATGTTCAACTATGCATGTACAGTATTCTAAAAAAGTTTTTATAAAGTTTAATATATTAACTATATCATTTTTTTGTAGTTCAGCTTTTTGAAAAGGTTAGTTTAAATGATCATTAAGAGAAAAACAATTTAAAATAATTAACAATAAAAATAGTAATTCTAAAGATTGTTATTAATATATATTACTTTTAAAAACTTTACTAATATAGTTAGAGTTATACAGATACTAATTAGATAACTAAAAAGTTTAAATAGAGCATTTACAAGTAAAGGTTAGATAAGACAGATAGTAAGTAACCTTAGAACAAAATCTTTAAATAGATAATAATTAAAGTTGTATATATAACTAGTTGTATTTTTATAAACTATAAATATACTTAAGATATTATTAACTAATAATATTGCCAATTTGGCTAAGTAATTTACTGCTTATTATAATAATAATAATAAATAAATAAATATATTTAAAAAGCAAAATTAATTTTAAACATCTTATCTTAACACAATATTCAGATTTTTAAAACTTTTTCTGATTTAGCTAATTAATATTAAAAGCAATTATAAAACAAAGATCTTAACAATTTCAGTTTTAATATAATAAAATGCTAGATATTATTGTTATACTCAACTCTACTATATATTGCCTTAATATAAAACATATAGAACATATTTACTATTAACTAACAAAATACATGCATTAAGCATATATCTAAAAGATTCATATAATATATCAACAATATATATCATATTATTATATAATACTTTCAAAACCAAATAAATATATAAAATGCAACATATGCAAAAATAGTTTATAACTTTATAAACTTTAATAACAAACTTATTGCTAAATATACTTATTTTTTTAACTTTAATTTAAAAGCATTTAAAAAAATTCTTTTTAATAAACTATCTAACTAATTTGTATTTTACAATTGCAATTCTAAGAAATATATTGTTAATGATATATAGTTTATCCTAAATCAATGAACATTTGTACAATACTATGCCAATACTAATAATATTAAATCTATTAGTATTTTTTTTTTTTAATATTAAGGCAAGTATATGTGATTTAAAATTTTATTAATAGTATATATTAATAGTATCTGTTGATATAACAGATACAGAGGCAATTATAAAAAGAGTATACAACTAGCCACTTATACAACTTTAGCTATTGTCTAATTTAAGTAGTCTACTTAAAAGTTTTATACTAGTTGTTATATCTAAGATCCATCTGTAGATCCTATATTTAAACATTTTGATTTTATATCTATCATATTCTATTAACAACTTTGGTAAACTGATAAAAATATGCTATGATCACTAAGTCATATTTAACTTTGTACTAAATTTATCAGAGCCTTTTTTTTTTATTTTTTTTTATTTTTTTTTAAAACCTTAAGCAGTTATGCTAGTACTTTATTAAGATCCTTGAAACTATTTACAATTATAATTACATAGAATTTCCCAATACTTAAGCCTAGCATCACTCGGCCACCCTATTGGT